>JAJEKB010019173.1:69877-112078 GCA_022393335.1 Macrotrachela quadricornifera
TAATATCTCGAGAAGGAAACATTCTTTTGAGCTGAAATTTTCAGGACATTCTAATTACCCATAGACCTCTCTTTGAGCAAAATTTCAGGTCGAAATACTGTCATTCAATTTTTAGGTATATACCATACCATAGGGCAAAATTTCAGTAAAATGCCTATAACTCTGGACAGAAGCCCTAAGGGCACTCAATATTTTGGGGTTTTTCATACCTCATTGGGGTCTATCTTATGCACAAAGTCCAAACTCAAAAGGGTTTGGACAGTTGGATGTGTTCCCTCGTCAGTATGTCAAGCAGGAGTTAGGTCTCAATTTTAGTGGCTTAAGCTGTTACTTGGAGTATGTGACAAATATCCATGAATTTGAAAAGTCTAAATTGATTCCTGCATTCCTGTTAGAGAAACCGAATCTCGGTTGGATACCCTTTGCTACCCGCTTCATGTCTACAATCGATGAAGTTATTACCTTTTTATGGCGGAGTAAAAAGACACTCTGTTCATGAACGAAATAAGGTTTTGGAAACCTATACTTCATTTATTTTACACATGATGTGAATCATCCAATGAATGACACGTATCACCATCCGTCACCTTTGAAGTAACAGTGGTATAATTTTGGTTAAATTCAAAGCTGAAATATTATTCGTCTTAAAGTGTCGGTAGTCTTGAAGAAAAAAAAAAATTCGGCAAAAGTATTTTGTAAAAGCGAGTTTCTAATGTGTAAACGATCAGTACATTTGTATCTTCGTGAATCTATCTGAAATACTAAAATTGACGATTTTCTCATTGGTGAAAAGATGAAATCGTGAAGCAAAGGAAGTTTGATGTATACAGAACTTCTAAAAAGCTTATTTTCGCAGTTTGAAGAAGTTTCTTTTATATAGGAAAGCGTGCGTTATTGCCGAATGGATTGCGAATTTGTGAAAAAGTATTTTGTTACGGTATGTTTGCACAAGATTGTTTTCTCGTCATGCTTTCACCGTCTAAAGAACATGACAGTTGCTGATTTTCATGCGCTTGTCTTAAGGATAAAAATGAGCACACAGAAGCTACAATTTTGTTCAATGGAGCATCTTTATCCAAAATTTTGATTAGAAGGATAGAGATAGTGAGTAGTAGGGATGCAATGGGGACGATTAATCGGTCGACCGGTGAATCGGTCAAGCGGTAATCGGTTGAACCAATCAAACGATTAAAAACATATTCGCGCAGATACGGCTATTTTCAAAGGTACCATGGAAATATCTATCGATCCTCAACATCCATGATATATAAGTATCCATAGGCTCTCAATAGCTATCATATAGGGGTGCCCTTAGGTCTTCAAGTATTATACTATAGGGATACCCTTGGGTCCTGAAGTACTATACTATAGGGGTACCCACGAGTCCTCACCCTCCCTTTTTTCCACTATTATATTGGAACAACATCCTGATGTTCAAGGCGCATTCTAGCAAATCTATGACAACCTCTAATCTACCCGAACAACCCCGTGTTTCATCCGTATAATAGTGGCAATATTGAGGCCCAATGCGCCATTTCTATATGGACCTGCCCAACCTCCTGTTTTTCCACTGTTATATTGGAACAACATCATGGTGTTCGAGACGAACGATAGCATCTAGGTGTGCCTTCATAGTATAGGACTTCAAGACCTAGACGTACCTTCATGGTATAGAAGTTCAGTAGCTACGGGTACCTTCAAAGTATACAGCTTTGGGATCTTTGAGTATACCCATTGCATAAGGCTTGAGGAGCTATAGATAAACTCATACTATGGTACTTTAGGACCCATGAGTTCCTTTATAGAGTAGGACTTGAGGAGGCATGCTTACCTCCATAGTATAGTAGTTGAGGAGTCGGGGTACCCTTATAGTATAGTAGTTGAGGATCCAAGGGTACCCGTATAGTTTAGCAGATGAGGACCGAATGGTACCCCCATAGTATAGCAGTTGAAGGCTTGTGGGTATTTCCACAGTATAGCGATTGAGAATCTATGAGTGCTCCTAAAGGATAGGTGTTGAGGATCTAAAGATAATTCCATAGTACCTTTACAAGTAGTAGTACTCAAGCCAATATACTTTTAATCGTTTGATCGTTGCAACCGGTTTTCATGGAGTGGGTTAATCAGGTCGATCGGTTACCGTTTAATCGTTTGATCGGTCCAACCGATTATCGTTTCGAACCGATTAATCGTTTACGATTAAGCGATTATTAATCGTCACCGTTGCATCCGTACAAGTGAGCACCCCAAACACATTCCTTAATAATATTATTTTTGTTTTGTCTACTTGACCTTTTAGCTGCTTATGAAATGAACCATTTTCTTTTCTTTTTTGGAAGGTCATCTATTCGTCTAGTTCCGTATTGATAAACATGACGAACGTATGATATTAATTCATTGATCTTGTATTCTTTTTCCATGATGCAATGCATTCTATTCGTCGTTAACAATATAAGTGTTAGCAAAGGATAAATATATATATACGTATATTGAGAGAAATATCCCAGCATATAAAAACAGATGACGGAGGTGAACAAATGTCTGCTTGATCTACCAAATGAGATATTATTGACTATCTTGAAGAAATTAGACAATATGGAGGTTCTGTATTCACTAATAGGTATTGGTATTGAACGAATTGATCGTCTTGTAAAAGATGAAATGTTTACTAATACTCTTAATTTTATATTAATTAATGATGATGATGATATTTGTTCAATGGCTGAGTCGATATTGAATCGATATTATAATGATATATTACCCAAAGTTCAATACAATGTTAAATGTCTTATATTTGAATCAATGTTAATGGAACGTATTCTACTTGTTGCTAGTTATCCTAATCTTACTCAATTAAAAATTTACAACTTCAATCATGATTTTGTTTCGCATTATTTTATTGGTAATTAATTTTTTTTAATCTGTTTAATAATTAAGACGAAAAAGCATAAAAAATAAAGTATTTCAATATATTGTTTTTTTTTTCTTTAGATGAATCACCTTTTGGAGACATCTTGAAACAACAGATAACAGATCTTACTCTCATAAGTAATGAAATACGTTGCGGACCATTGATTGATTACACAACAAATGTATACGCGAGAATCTTGAATTTCTTCAAAAATCTAAAGCATTTAGCTGTTGTTAAAACATCTATTGGATTCTGTCCAAATTTATCTTTTGAAAGTCTGCCATCATCCACTTTTTCTTCTTCAATTCTAACCAAATTATATATTACTGTTCATAATTTTGATGATTGTCTCTGTTTACTTGATGGTCATCTAAAACAATTGTCTACCTTCAATGTTTCTATTTTTAATGTAGAAAATCATCCATCAATAGTACATAACTCGGTGAGTTTATATAATATCTAATGAAATTTTCTAAATAAACAAATATTTATCTCTCTAATAAATGTTTTATGAAGAATGATTAAGTGGTTAATTCGTTCAACACATACTCACCAAGTACTGCGTTAAAATTTCATGTCTATGAGATATAAAATAATATTGGAGAAGCTATTCATGGCACTTTATCTCGGTTCAGTCATTCAATAGCATATTGATTGCCTTGTGATATACATAGACTCTTTTGGCTATGATGTAATGAGTCAAAGGAGCCAGAGAGATGAACGAGCACAAGAACTTTGAGTCTGACCAGTTTTCGTATCGACTGCTGCTACTAGATTAGTTGTAGGAAAAAATATTGAGCCTTGGAGACTGTCTCCGAGCAGCGTCCTACACCAGAAGTTAGCCGAAAGGTAGTATAATTCTTTTCGTTTGGCAGAATGATTTGTTTCATAATAGAATTTTTAATATATGTATAACGATTAGCTTTACCTCCAGATTTCGAACTATTATTGAGAACATGATGGATTTATATCATTTAATCATTGACTTTTAAAATAATTCTCGCTATTTGGTATTCATCATGCATTCAAACTTCAGATGCTTGAATTGTTACCAATCGAAAATTTGTATTTCATAAAGTAGAGAAGAATCTAAATAAACAAATAAAAGAAAATAAATGTTTTTTTTTTCGATCATATACTTACTTTCATTTGGCTGATAATCATTTATTGTTGTGTTTTATTATAGGATGATTTACCAAATATGAAATGTTTTTCATTAAAAATTCGATATTTACGTGATATATATGATAGTGAAATTGTACCTCTTATTCGTCGTATGTGTAATTTAGAAAAGTTAACTTTATACCTTTGTATACGCAATCGAAATAAATATGTTGATGGTATTCAACTTCAAAATGATATTCTTATTTATTTAGAACAACTTCGTACATTCGTTTTTTATATAAGTAGTGAAATTTATTCTGAACACCATGGTTCTACTTTATTAAGTGACGATATTAAACGAACTTTTACTGATGTTAAATATGGACAAGTAGCTTGTTTTATTGACCATTGCATAAGTCGCTTAAATATATATCATATTTTCTCAATTCCATTCGCCTTTGATAGTTTAGAACATCTACGCAACAATTTACCAAATATTATATTTAATAATGTTACTTCATTATCGATTATAGGTTCAATTCCATTTAAATATGAATATTTTCTTCGACTTGCTAAAACATTTCCATTTTTGAAATCTTTGCACTTTGCACATATTGTACCAGACACATTGGATGATTCTGATGAATCAAAGTCTAACAATAATGAACTATATTCAGCTGTTGAATATCCTTATTTGAGATCACTTGATTTACTTGATGCATATATTGATTATAGTGAACAATTTCTAAATGAATCAAAGACACGTTTACCCAATCTGATTGAATTAAACATTGACTATGATGCATTACAAACTTTAACCGAAAATTTTAGAAGGGATGCAACACGACTTAATTGTATCAATATCAAACGATTAATGCATCACCAAGTTTACGGTGATAACGAAATAATTGTCAAACCAAAAGACTATTACCTTTATTTTCCTCACTTGTAAATTTGTATTCGCTTAGTTTATCTAATAAAAAAACGGATTCTAATTATGTTTTCTCTTCAAATAATCATAAGATGATTGGAACAACAGCAAAATACTTGTTGGATAAAAGAGTTTTATCAAACAGAATAAGATCTCAGATGTATCTTGGATATGTGATACTACGCAAAAAAAAGTTAAACATAAGGAGTAATGAAGTTAAGGACAACGGTAGAGCGATTTCAATTGTTTTTCAATTGAGCTATCTGTTAGACTATTGTTGTGAAAACCTTGGAAATACATTTGATCAATTCTCTAGAGTCTAATTCATTCAATAGATGAGAAGGTAAAGTTATTGTAAAGCGTTTTTCATGGATAAATCAATATTTAAGGAATGTCATAACTAAGATATACTTTTCATATAAGAATTTAAAATTTCTCGAGACATAAGTCTTTGCGATATAATACTTGCTTGATAACTGATTTTGTTTTATTGAAAGCCGTATTGTACATACTTATGACATGAAATATTAAAAAAATACAGGAGAATATTGACAATATTCTATAGAATTTTATCAAATGTAGAGTACTGCAACGGTTCCAAAGGAACCGTTCACATCTGATTAAAGAAATGTGATTCGTTTCACCATTTCTGATGCTAATACATTTTTCGATGATGTATCTCGAAGAGAAATACATACTCTTTCTGGCCGTACAGTCAAAAATGCATTATGATCTTTCATAGCTGTAAAAAAAGAAACGGTTCCGAACGGTTCTAAGCTGGAACCGTTCGGAACCGTACAATGAGAAACCGAATCTTTTTCATCAATAGATTCAGAATATGGAAGGTTGTAATGTATCTCTGAATACACGGACTGAAAGAGAAAACGCGCCTCTTCAAAATGTATCGTAAAAAGAAGTACTAGAATTAGAAATAATGGATCGGTTCATAATTCTTTCAGCGAAACTAGAAAATTTTTTTGAAACCGTTGCAGTACTCTACTCATGTGATACTACTCAAGCAACATTAAAACCGTAATGAGACTTTGAGTACAAGCAAAGAACTCAGACGATTCTAGATATTGGAGAAGACCAACCTTTCTCCATTTTAACCTGAATTTTTGATTATAGAAAAGCTTTGCTTATCGGAAATTTCTCTTAAGAAACAAATTTCACTTCAGAGCAGTTGCAATGATCCTCTCGTCCAAGAGTGCAATAAGAGAAATATCAAGGGGACATGGCGTGCTAGTTCACATTTCGCATTCGGTACATGAACTCAACTACTAGAACATATTGTAGTATTTCAGGCAACGATACCAAGCGTCAATATTATATACAAAAATTCTACTAAAAACTGCACTTTTACGTAGAGTTTCATGCATAAAAATAAATAACAATCATAGAAATGTTGCATAGGATCAAAGTATAACTTTTTGACCTATTCCATCAATAAAAATGAATAGCAGGCTACCGCACATTATAACCTTAAAAAAGTCAACAAATCGGTGTTCTATTCTAGAAAAAAAGCATACATTTCTGCGTGACATATGGTGTCCATATTCATAACAATGAGCCATCATCAGTAGACTCACTTATTCAGGAAAGTACGGTTTCTCAGAAATGTTAAGATTAGTCAATTGGGCCTATTTCATAATACTGATCATAAATATGATATCAGATTTTATGTCTGCGAAAAGTTGGAGAAACGATAAGTCATTTAAAACTATGAAATACTCGAAAAAATGACATTTGACTACTTTACTTGGGAATCTTGTGCCTTCAAAAATGTTACGTGTTAGTGCTTTAATTTCGATTATTTTATAGTGATTTTGTAGTGCTTGCTTCACTCTATCTAAATCCATAATTTGTTTTTTGTTCCCATGCATTATTAGCGCACCAGGCTGTCGAAAATGGAAAAATTCCACCTTGAAATGATGAAAAAAAATCGTAATTTTTATAATTCCGTGAACCTCATGCATCTAAACTAAATGCTTTTGAAATACCAAATTGACAGTTTTGTAGAGCGCATCTCACTCTACAATCTGATGTATAAATCATATCTCTTGAGTGGGCTATTTTTTGAAAAAAGTTGCTGACACTTTGCAGATAGTGAAAATATGATATTGGTCAAAAGTCGATTAACGTGTGATAAATGTAATCTTCATAACTCCTGAAGGAACTGAGAGATTGAACTGAAACTTGGTAGTTTTTAGCTTCAAGCTATGGCCTATCGTTTTCAATAATAAAATATATAGGTCAAAATTTTTGAGAGTATGGCATATAGTAAAAATGTTCGATTCTCTCGTGGACCCTCTCTTTAAACTGCTCTTCCTTCTTCATTATATATAATAACTCTGACGCAGAATATTGTAGTATATGACATTGCATATTAGGTAAAGTCGTCAAAAATGACTTGTTCGATCAAATAAATTGTAAAGAGGAAAATTTAGGATACGAAATGTATGAGAAGAATTAATTATGGAACAAAATGTATAGATGCCAGAAGACTCTGCCGTTGCTGCAGTGTGATGATAGTCAAAAGAAGTTAACGCAAAACTGTCGCCATAGTATTCAAGCAAAAATGTTTTGATTTTCAATGCTGTGTTTCGGTTGAACTAGAACTGTTGCTGCTAATCGGTTAGAATCATTAAGTTATACGCTATAACATATATGAACACAGAGATTTTGTACAGAATTAGATGATTTTGAAAATTCTTTCTGAAAAGTTGCTGCTATCATGAACATCTCTGGTAGACAAGACCTTAAAAAAAGCATTTGTGAGCGCATTAAAAAGGTCCTTTGAATGAAGTTGTTAACATGCATAAAATCTTTTTTTCAATATACGAATTTGTATCAGTTGCTATTGTAGTTTTCCATTAGTTTTGTTTTCGGACTGCTTTGACTGAGTTAAATTTAAACTATTTATTTCTCATCTTTCAGTGCGATTCAACGGATTTGTCACTTCAAACACAATAGATGACAGATTTTTTTATTGATTAAAAGTTGATGTAGTTTATAATAATTGACATGTATAACTTATAATTTTACACATAATTAATCTTTCATTATGAAGAGAATTACACTCGAAAATGAAGGCGAACCTTAGAATTATTACAACGAATATTATAAGTGTTTCTTTTTTTTATTTTTAAGAAATTAATTTTAAGATTTGAAATTAATACTTGTTCTATCTTATTTGATGTTGTAATATGGTATATTACATCAGTTTTCAGTTCTATCAAGAACTTCTCCTATATATTTTATACTATCATAATAAAAATACCTGGCACAGTTCGCATTCTCAACTGGTGTTGTGTAATGTATAGATTATATCTATTAGTATATAGATTGTATTAAAAGAGAACAACTATCTTTGTCTTTTCTTTTGTTTATGTCTCATTTGTGTTATGCTTGCTATTCTATATGAATTTTATCAGCATAAGTAATTTCATCTAAAGCGTTTTAAAATATTAAACTTGTGTGGACTCGCTAACATGAGTATTTTTTTTTGAAATTGATATACTTTTGCTTATTTATCTTGGACTGATTTCCTGGCATTATTATTAATTCTTTATAATTTTTGTTTTTGCAACAAAATTTTAATATGTTCGAATTACTTTGCATTTTTTTAAAAAGATTAAAATATCAAATTTTATGCAACAGAAAAACACATTTCCTATGATAATTATTATGTACTTCAATTTTGTTGAAAATCTTTGTAAATTATAAGAAATCATGCTTCTATAATTAAATAACAAAAGCAAATGATGTATCTAGTATGAAAATCTTCACTATAGAAACAAAGATTGTGTTCTTACAAGTTATACTAATTCGATTGCTCTTGATAATGTGATTATTATTGGTTTCGAATTGAATTCGAAGTAGGAAAAAGCTCATAAAAAAAAATTTCATTGCTTTTTATGATTGTTCTTGCATCCATTTCTCATCTAAGAGTATATATCTTATTGCTAAAAATGATCTGCAAGATTTCAAAGTACTATATTACTTAAAATATATTTTATAAAAATCTGAATAATTATAAGATTCATTTTTTCACCCTGATGTATTCTTGAATTTATATCGTTGAAAATAAGAATGATGCATACCTAAAAATGATTTTCACACTGACATTAACCGAAGGAAAGCAAGAGAGAGAGAACAATTCTCACTAATCTTATCATAATCATATTTATTTATAACATTTTTTACTTATCTAATTTATTTTATATGTTATAGATTCAATTAATAAATTTGATGATTTAATAATTGATTTGTAGATTAATTATCAAATTTAGAAAATTATTCTCTATCTAGTTTCAATCTTCTAGGTCGTTCTATATTATTCTTACCTTGATACTATTTCTCTTGCATTCTTATTTTATTCTCTTTTTTCTCTTTATCTTTTAAGCCACGATTTTAAGGTAGTTTTTTCACACAACTCATAATGACTACTTTACTATGTTTAGAAATTCGATGAGTGAATTTGACGAATATCAATTAAATATAATCTTTATTTTTGTTAGTAAGAAAAGAAGAGAAATCGTCGATCTGTGAATATTGTCTATTCACATTACTAGAAATAAAGACAAGATTAGACTGGCAATAGAAGATATTTTTTTGACTAGTTCTTTATGTGTTATACCCTAGAATTTATGGACCAATCTTTCTGGCACGTTTTTTCCATTTTAATACGTTCGATTTTAAATTAGCTAAATTCTTAGGAAAAAATTGATAGTTCAGTATTTTAAGATTGTAACTGTTACAATAATAATATAGAATTGAAACAGTTAAAATATTATCTTTACTACCTTCTCTAAGAATGTATTTAATTTAATAATTCTAATACATAATAATGTATTTGAATATTCACCTTTTACATTTTTAAAATGGGTTGAAATTTTCGAAGTATTTTTACATATATCTTCACTGATTGTGTCCAATTGAGATAAGTAAGTTGTCTATTCATATATAGAATTGTGTTTATTTCAATCATATTATTGACATGACAATTCAGAGTCTACATCCGATTCGTTCCTTTTTTTTCCCCACTCCAAATTTGTTTCCAGCTCGTCTTCTTCACGTTTTTCATCTCTCCTAATTCGTTCCTAATTGTTTATCAACTAAGAGTGTATGTCATAGACAAAACGCTATTTATATTCAGAGAGATAAGATCAGATTAAAGCTACTGTTAGTTTTATTTTAGCAGTTTTAGCACAGTTTATGATTTTTTGAAAATGAAATATTTCACTTAAGACTATATTTGGTAGATTCGAATAAGTACTTTCTAGAATAAGAAAGAATAGGTGAACTGACAAAATGAGATATTCAATACGTGTCGTGACAATTTCTGGAGAATAAATCAGTAGAATTGTAATTGGTTCTTTTTTTTGCCAGCTCTTCTTTTCATTTTTATAATCTCTCATCAATGACAGCTTTTTATATCACGAAACGATTCACAAGCATGAACTGATGGCGGGCAAATGACTATTAGGCTTGTTAAATATTTTGAAAAAGAACTTCGACAATACCAATTCCAGCAGCGTCACTGACTCATTTTCTTTCTTCTTGATGTAGCGATAGTCTTTGAAGTTTAACATGGTCTTAGAATGCTCGCTACATATTAAGTCAAATGTGTTTCACTATTCTCTGAATTTGTTTGTATTACAGATGGCTGATGAGGTATAAGGTAATATCTTTTAGTATACGTATCATCCACAATATAATTCCATGATTGCTATATGTGAAACAAATAAGCGAGGGATGACTTAATTCAGTCATTAAAAAATCAAAAATAAAAATTTCTTTCCATATAGAATTAAACAAATTTCAAACTTATATTTCTTTGATTTCTAGATATAAATATGGATCTTCAATTGATCATACGGAATATTTTATTTTCTATTCTGTGAAAGAAAATAACAACTGCAAATTTTAGAAGATCAAAATTCATAAAAAATAAAGTAATTATTATTTATTTTTTGAATCATTGAAAGATAAGCCTAAGTATTCATTTTTCTTGATAGTAATTCTTTTTATTTCCAGATAGAAATCTCTAGATATTATCTTTTATTGAGTATTACTAAAAAAAAAGTACATGGCAACTTGAAGTATTTATGTTTTACTTTTTATAGAAAGTCTGATTGTTAACATTTTAAACAATTTCATGACTAAAATTCTAGGGAATAAGATTAACTTATGTATATCAGCTAGCTAAACTTCATTAAAATGCATGAAAACATACTTCATTTTTTCTTTACAGACATTGACTTCAAAGTAAGAATTTGTTTTTCAATCTCTATTACTATTATTTGAGCACTTATATATCATTAATAGAAAGAAAAAAAAGAACAGAATCGTAAATAATAGACTCTAAAAAAATCGAGGGATATATTGTGTACTTTAATTACTAACAATATTTCATGAATAAAATACGACATTCATTATAAATACATGATAGAAGGAAAGTATATATACTTGTGAAAATACTGTAGATCAGACGTTTTCTTTTTTTTTTTTGTCAAATAAACATATAAAAATTTAATTAGGATTGATTTGTCATTTTCTATTTCATTTAATTTTTTTCTTATTTAGTTAATTTGATTAATGAAATGAAAAATTTTTATTAAATTATACTTCAATTAAATAGTCGAGATTTTTCTAATACTTAGAATATATATAACAACATGTTAAACAATTTTATACTGAAAATAAAAAAAAAGAAAACTAAGAACATTTAAAATAAATTAATCATTATTTGTTTGATCAATTTTATTTTACATCATTAATTGTCCTTATTAGTTAACAATCTGACCCTGAAAGATATTTTTCTTTTTTCTGTATTGCATTATTAATAATGTTAATTTATAAAAGAACATAACAAAATATTTATCGAAATTATATACTGATTTTTTTTCTAATTGTTTAAATAACAGTTTATAACCAAAAATAAAACAAACGTGTATATATTTAAATTCTATATATGAAAAGGTTCAAAAATATTTTTTTTAAATAGTTTATTAAAATCTAAATATACACGATCATACCTTCATTGAAGCATTCATAAGAATGATAATTTCAATTAAAAGTATGTGCATTCAAGTTTATCGTGTATTGTATATACAAAAAAAAAACAAAATTATTCTAACTATTTCTTTAGTTAAAAAATTTTTAATATATCATTAATCTTTACGTCTTCTCTTTGTCAATATGAACTAAAGTTTTATACGTTTTTTTTTGACTAAAACCTAATGAAGCAAATTAAGCAATTACTATGTTTTTTAACATTATCATCTATCTTGGATAAAGGTTTTCATCTATCAGCATGAAACAAAAAAAAGAAAGAAACTAATGCTGTTAGACATGAGATGAATGACAAGACATTATATATTGTAGTCAAATAAGCGGAAGTCTATAATGTATAGAAACATGGATTTTTTAATTATAAGTTGGTGTGTTTTTTTTTCTCCTTTTCTTGCGATAATTGCCTTAGAGCTGAATGTTTTTTAGAGAACGTTCTATAGTTTATATGTCTGTTATTCTTTTGAGAATTACATCTATTACTTTACTATTCAACCCACTACCGCCATTCGTTCATTTTTTTTCATGTATTAAAGGAAAATGTCGATTTTAATCGTTAACAATCTTCTTCTTTTTTTTTTCCTATTCATTTGTATTTAATAAAGAATTTAAGACATATTGTGAGTAATGTATATCAATACATTTTATTTTTAGTAAAATCTTCTTATTTATTTGAATATGATTTCTTAAAGAAAGAAAAGAAAAATCGATAGGTAGAACTTCAGCTTTTAACTATGGAAATAGTGTATATTTTTTTTTGTCTAAATTAAATAATAATAAAATTAATGTAGCTGAAAATGATCAAAAAATCGTTGTTTTTTTTTTCTTCTTTATTCCCTTTCCATAAATTAGATTCTTGAAATAAAAAAAAACCGAAATATAACTATTTGTTATCAATGAAATTATGTGGAAAAAATTGTTCTTTTCTTTTTCTTCAATGAACGTATAACATTATAATCAGGCATTCATTCTTTTCTCCGAAATAAAAAAAAAAAGAAGAAATATCTTTCAATTGTTTTGTTTTTTTTCCAAACCAAAGATAAAATTATTAGGTAGAATAATCAATGTTCACACATTAATATAGGTGTATGTACCTCTTTTTTTTATCTATATTTAATTTTCTGTAGGTGTCTATGTAGGAGAGAAATTGTTCTTAATAATGTTTGTAATTAATACTAGAATATAATTATTTGATCTCTTATTTCATATATATATATATATATATATATTAGACATTGACATTTTGATCGCAGACAACGTTTGTTAGTTATTTTGTAGAAATAATCTTTTAAATGAATTAGAAAATAAGATAAAAAGGAAGCATATACAGGAAAGAATATACGTGACATGTTTCTGTTTCCTCGTTTCTTTTTTTTCTTCTTTTATCTCTTCAAACCTATAGTATGTATGAAAAACTCCTATATACAAGATCACTTTTGCGCTAATGAGTTTCCTGAACTCATGTTTCTGCTATATTATTCGTTATTTTCTTTTGTCAAGTAAAGACAAATACTTTGTTGAATAGACAAGCATGTATCGCCTATAGCCATTCTTGTACTTATATATCTATATTTTTTTTTCTCGTTTTTCTTGTTGTCTCATATATTTATTTTTTACCATCATTAGTAAAACCATCAATAATATAGAAGAACAGGCGATGTGAACTAATCAACATTCAAAAAAAATAAATAAATACATAAAACTAGAATAAAATACAATTTTTTCTTTTTTGTTTTTCTTTGTTCTTCATATATTCTTATTATTTATTTCACTGGTAAGTTAGATATTTTCTTATTTTTTGCATGTAATAGCAATGATGATCATTATAATCCTCCCTCAAAAGTCATCAACAAGCTAATCAATTCTGACTTACAATTGTCGATGAAGGAGGAGACAAAAGAAAAATGAGAAGAAACGAATAGAAGAAGAATATATTTAGATGACAAATGATCTTCATATTTTTGACTAGATGAACATATACCATACTAAATCTACATTAAAAAACCTCTCTTGAGTCTAGTATATATAATTGACATTAATATTGTATATATATTTATTGTTGTAGGTCATCCTTATCCTTTTTCATTTTAATTTCCTCTTCATTGTCATCATCATTATTTACTTGTTGCAATGAAATCTCAAGTGCTCACCCTACTATTATTGACTATCGGCGCTGTTCTTTGTCAATCAACACATCAGGTAATTTTAGTAAAAAAATAAATATATTCATTTATTTAGAATTTTTATTTTCTGCCATTTAGTATCGAATTCGAAAACGTGAATTAACCGAATATGATGTATGTATATAAAATGATATTCTTTTAAATTGATCTTTTATATGTTTAGTTAACCAATTTTATTGTCAATACTTGCTCTGCCGACAAGGTTGACTTACTTATCCAAAATCTTTGTGATCAAACATTAGAATCGGCACTTATGGGCGTAAGTGCAATTTTTTTTTCTTTTGTTCTTATTTTACGGAAATACATATAATAGTCAGTATTAATAACTTTAAGGCATTAAGTAGGAAAAAAAAAACTGAAAGAGTTCATGCATTATTGGTACATGGACTTCCGATCATGTTTAATTGTTTTTCTATACATTAAATAAGATATTTTTCATTTAGAATTTCCCGTTCCTGACATATTATTGCAAGATAATTGGTTCCGGATATCGATATTGTGACAATATCAATCGACATACATTTGTTACCCAAAATATTGGAGCCAAGGTAATTGATAAAAAAAAAAAATTATTTTTATTTTTATTTTAATATATTTTAAAAATAGAGATTTATGTCTCGTCGATTTATACGAAGTCTCAATGAAGATAAAAATTCGTATAGAAAAGGACAGGAGACGTATACAGATATAGACGTATGTATATTTATGAAAAAAAAAAAAGAAAAACGTTTATATTAAAAGAAAATATTTTTTTTTATAGCTCGAACAAAAAATACTTATACAAATGTGTATGACAACAATGGACAAAAGTTCAACTGGAACACATCGGTTTTGCAATAGAACTTTAAACGAAATTCAGCGAGGAGTATGATAAATTATAATTATTCAATTTAATCTTAATTATTATTATCATGTCTCTTTTTTTTCTTTTTTCTTTTTATCTATTCATTATTCAGCGATATCCCAAAATTAAACGTCTTTGCAAATCTCATCCTGATTTCAATTATTGTCGTCATGTTCTGTCATTTTCATCATTATTTTCTTGGCCATCATCATCAAAAGAATCGTCAGGTCTTTTATCATCATTACCTTCTAATGCACCTACTACTTATATTTCGTCCGTACCATTAGAATCCTCAAAATCGTCTGATGTCGAAGCAGTCATCCATCGACAAAGGATGAATAAAAACATAAATAAATCACCATTATCATAAATCAACAAAACAAATCGATGTGTAAAAGGATCTTTTGCCCTAATCATTCTCTAGATTCTTCAAAGGCATCATCGTCATGTGAGAAAGAGAATATAATAAAGAAGCCCAAGTACAGCAAAACATTTAAAAAAATAGATATATACATATATATATAAAAGCAAATATTCTTTTTGTTTGAATGTGTCTATAATTCGTCTCTTATTACATATTACCATCTGAATCTTTTGTTTTGTTCGTTTACATGTAAATAACAACAACAAACAGAAAAAAAAAAACGAAATATACAAAATCATATAATCGTCATTCCTTTGTTCGAGTCATCCTCCGGTATTCAAGCTTTATGAGATTTAAATGAACAGTCATAGAGATTGAATACCAAAGAGGCAACTCGTCCAACGATTTGAGTAGAAATATATGAATATACATTTATTTTTACCGATGCATATTCTTGTTACCATACGATTAGAATACTATCGTTAAGAGAAAATGAAAGAAATAAGAAAGTAAGACACAGCAGGCGAAAACCATCAGTCAGTGAAGGTGACGGATCATATTAAAACATGTCTTACATTTCCTTCTCTTTTTGCTTGTTCGTCGTTATTGCCATCAAAATACATCATCAAATGCAATTTCAAAGAAAAAAAAGAGTGCACTTTTCATCATTTATAGATCACACTAGGTGTCTTCAACTATTTTACAAGTGTAGGACATGAATATATATATACCTGATTCTTTCTCTTATATTTTCGTTGACAACATTTCTTTCTCTCTATTGACATTGTTCAGAACGATTATTTTTTATTCTAGCATATATATTTGAACGATGAGAAAGAAAAAAAAATCGGAGTTTGATTTCGTTCTTTTAACACAATAAATCGTCATTATTGTCGTCAACAGCACATTAGACATAAAAAGACCAACATATGATTATTTCTAAATATTTAATTTAATGCGACAAATGTATAATACCATACATTGACATATACTCAAAAAGAACGAATAAGACAGAATATAATAATCATGTTTATTGTTCCTTGATTCAAATGCATTTATTGAATAGAGAAACAGAAAGAGAGAATACATTGATTATAAAAGAAAAAAAAAAGAGGTGGAATAGCAAATTCACTTTTGATATACATATACATAATACTAGTCCATATAGAGAAAGGAATGACACGTTATACTGAGTATTCGAACAATAATAACACCATTGATAAAAAGAGAAGTTTAGAACCACATCTATACACATATGCGTCTGTATAGGCTAGTTTAATTTATACTGTCTTTTGAGCAAATTCATGATATAAAAGAAATATATAAAGATTCAGCAATAAAAAAAAAAATTCGTATTTTTATCCTTAATTGCACATATGAAAAAAAGAAGACAAATGATAAAAAAAAAAAAATGGAAGAAATGTAAATTTATTTTTCTACTAAGATTATTGAGAGAATAATATTGCAAAGATATAGAGAAGATAAATAGAAATTAAGAAAAACATCTGCATTATGAGATACGACGACTAAATTGAAGATTTTTTACGATGATGTATTTACTGATTTTCTAGAATAAAAAAAGAATAATTATATAATAAAAATTTAATTTCTACTTACTGAATTGCCCTATATTTTTCTTTTTCATTAAAAGTTGTTGGTGGTTCACATTCAAATGAAGCAAGCATTAAAGCTAATAATGAATAACTATAATTAACATATAATTTAAACAATAATCTTACAATCTTCATTGAATGTCGGAGATGTAATAACATAATTAATAATCACATCATTTCGTTCAAATGAACACTAAAAGAAAAATAATAGAATACATATTTCACACATACATACTCAAACTATTAATTCAATTTATTCAAGGAAGTATAATAAAAAAAAAGGAAATTTTATCTAATTAGGTCAATGTGATGCAATAAACATACTATCTTAACATATGTAGAAAATGATCACTTTTTCATATCATACATCAAATCTATCTTTTACACAATATCTGTATAAATTTTATAGTGAAAAAATCGTCTATTTGAACTATGCTTTTTTTTTTGATGATAACAATATCACTGGAGAAAAGTATTTTTCTATATTTTATGACTTTCTTATTTCAAAAGTCCAAAGATAAAGTTTACAAAATCTATTCATTTTTCAAGAGTATCTCTTCAAAAACAAGTGCAACCAAAGAAACAACGTATTTGAGTTAATTATCACGACTAACTGAACAGATGTTAAACAACGTCTTTCTTTTTTGAAAACATTCAAAGAATAATTTTTTACAAGATATCTATTAAATATCTTGTCGAGCAGAAAATACAAAAAAACATAATATTATCAAAAGAATTTAACAGTTTGAGAAATATTGTGAAAAAGATAGTTTAGTCATGTCAACTGCCAGTGAAGCAATTCATGAGAAAATAAAAATAGCAAACAATGGTTAAATAATTTTTTAATTAAAAAATATGCTACAAAAGCATTTTATTGCGTCTTCACATGCAAACATACAAGAGATGAGAAAGTGATGTTTTTATAAATTATTATAGCGTCTTTCTATATTTAGAAAATATACGGTGAGAAATTCTTTTAGTTTTTTTTCAATTAAAACAGTAATTTTCACAGTTATAGAATATGATTAACATGAAGAGATCTATTTAAAATAGAAAACATATTTTGTTAGATCAATTTGTCTACTATTTGAAACGATGCGTTGTCTATGCACTTTCTGATAGAAATTCAAGAATATTTTTGAAACAGACGATCATATTCTTAACTAAAGAAACGTAAATTCAGACATGTCCTATAGGTACATTTTATCAGGCTGGAAATAAATTTCTTGCGGCTTCAATACTGAAAGTCATTTTCGATAGAAGCATCGAATACTGTCTATTCAATCGCTCCTTTTTCTACAAATTGTTTAGTCGTCATTACTCTTATTGATTCAAGTGAGCTAAAAATTAATAATAAAGTTTATCATACATTTCAGCTTGATTAGATTCTATTTACACTATTCAAAAGTTGACATAAGCAACTCACTTACAAAGTAAGAAAACTTCAAATGAATTACACTTTTGTTGTTTTTTTTATTTCAATATAAGAAAAATCCAACAACATACTTTACTCTGTTTACATTGCACAAATTCGTCTGAAATAAATTTTGCCATTGAATAATATTTCTAAAAATAAGAATAAAACTTTATATATTTATTCATTAAATAAAAAGAATAATAACAATTAAACCTTTAAATTAATTCCACCAGCTGTTGTATAATCTTTACTATGTGTTTTTATATAATAAACATCTTGTAAAACAATACTAGTAAATGGTATAACAATATTATCTATTGCCCATCCATGACTTTCAGCTTCTTCCATAGCTAATTTAAGTATAAGACGATATGTAGCAAAATTTTTAGATACATCCATATATTGTTCAAGTTGTTGAAATTTATCTAATTGAATTTTTTCCCACTAAAATTATTTAAATAGAATTTATTAATTATATATATATATATAAGAATATATTTATTTACAGTTTTTCTTAATCGTCTTACTGGTTGCATATTTAAACCACCTAAAAAAAATCAATATAGAACTAAATATTTTAGATAAATAATATTTTTTTTAATAGAGATATTAAATCTCGAGTTAGTATTGATCCAGAATGTTATCTTGCGTTAGCAAATGTATGATTAATATTTATTATTAAATATGCTATTTCTTCTCGAATCATATTCATAAGATATAAACGATAGTTTGAAACAAATTCAATAATCTATGAATCTTACCAAGTATACCAATCATAGAATTAAAATTATGTAAACGAAAGCATTCATATGCTGTATCAATAAAATAATTAATTAATCTTATACGTGAACGTCTTTGTGTATGTTTAACAATTTCTGTTGTAGTAAAAAATGTTAAACGATTAAACCATTGTATATATGCTTCAAGACAAAATGTTAATTTTTTATCATGTACTGGATTTTGTAAATTATGATGATTTGAAACGTCACAATCAGACATTGATGATTGAATATTATAATTTCTATTTGGATGTGCTCGTGCTTCTTCTGATGCTAATTTCATTATAAAATATTGAATTAATTCTTCAGCACCTACTGGTTTTAATCTATCCTATAAAAAAAAAGTAAAATATTAAATTTATTTGAAAATTAATCAAAATAATACTAATTCAATATGTGTTAATTGTTGAGCGAATAGTATTGCTGTAGGACATTCATTCATAATGTCCGTCTAAATAAAAAGAAAATATTATTTTTTTATTATTTAAAATAAATAAATAAATTTACAACTAATGCTAATTGACTTAAATTATACATAGCTTTTTTATTTAATTGACGAATATATTCTTCATAATGATCTAATGCTTTAAGCTAAATAAATTAATAGAAAATAAAATGAATTTTTAAATTATTAAATTTACTTTTGAACGAAGTTTTTTATAAATATATTGTATATCAGATTGAAGACTTGATTCAAAAGCCGCTATTTTTTTAAAAAGATCTTCAATTTGTAACATCATTTCATTATTACGAAAATCATAGGGAAATGTACGTGTCCATTGTGATAGAATATAAAGATAATTGTTCATTGTTCTAATACATCGATCCTTTAAAATAATATAAATAAATAAAATTTTTTTTTTATTTTTTTTTCATTCAAACATACACGAGTCATATTTGATATTGATTTAATTGTTAAACGTGCTAATTGATTAAATAATAAACTTGGTCGAATATTCATCCGTGAACACATGAGCATTGGATAAATGAATGATTGCTATAACAAAATAAATAATTAAGTAATAATATAAGAAAAAAAAACATTTTTTAAAGAACCTTTGGAATATAAGTATCAGTTGGTACTAATTGTTGAATAAGTGAATCCATTGAATAATGTAGATAATCAGGTGATGGTTCACCATCACGTATGGCTTTAGTAGATGGAGAATGATCGATTAATGGTGCTGGAGTAAATGTTGATAGAGTAGATATTAGAGGCTGAAAAAAAAAGACAAACTTCATTGGTTCATATAGAATTGAAGACGAATTTTGTGGTTATTGTCTGTAAAATAGGTGAGAAAATTTGTTGGATTTTAAAGCTTTTGAATTCAACGAGATGAATAATAATATTAGAATTAAACAAAAAAAAAATTGGTTTTGATTATCATGAAGTTCTATCAAAAATTATTATTAAGAATTAAATTGGAGTCGTTTTTTTTATCATTTCAAATTGAATTTTTCAATAATGATAATCACATTTAAAAAAGTTGTATCGTGCAATCCTTGCGGAATTAAAATATAAAATACGAGATACGCATTGTTACTAATTCTCCAAAAAGCCATCTTTGTATATACATTCGGGTATAATTCAACACTTTATCCAAATTTCTATCTCTCAACACTTCAATACTCTCTTTTAGATTGTGTTTCACAAAATTTAATACTTATACATTATTTCAAAATGTTCTAGACCACATAAATCCTGCGTTTAGGCGAATCAAGTCTCTCCATAGTTTAATATTTTATCTTAAATTGTGAACTTTTGATACATATATAATGAGCTCAAAATAATAGATTCAATCAGTTTTATAAGGAATCATTAAAGATACATGTGACTCTGTTCATTGTATACTTTTCTTTCTAATTAAATTTTTAGATTACTTGAGGTGAAGGTGATAATTGATCTGGTCGATTTGCTGATATAACCATAAAATTTGGTTCTGTTTGACTATTTGCTAATGCCGGTGTTGGTTGTCTAGATGGATCTGGTGATAGTGAATGAATATATGGATATTGAAAACTTGAATTAGTTGTAGTTGTTGAGATAGAATTTTGATGTTGATATGTTGGTATATTTGATTGAACTTGACCATGAATATGATCGTAATATGGTGTTGAAGTTGTTCCTCCATTTTCAAAACTATATATATTTAAAGTACCTGGTTGTTGTTGTTGACAATTATTTGTATAAAATGGATGTGGCATATTATTATCATGTTGATTAAAAGAATTTGTTTGCATCGTTAATGTTTTAAATGTTTGTTGTGAATTATTATTATTAATATTATGTCTAGGAGGTGAATATAATTGATGTATATGAAGATTAGGTGTAAATGCAGTAGGACAATGACTATTATAAGATGGAAGTATTGGATCATTACCAGTATAAAATCCGGTAGATGGATTAGGACTATACATGGTACCGTTCATTATAAACTATAAAAAAAAAGAAAAAGAAAGAAATATAATTAATTATTATTTGTTTTTCATTTCTTAAAACAAAACAAAACAAAACAGTATTTTTTTATTAATACAAAGACAAAAAAAATTCATTTGATTCATTCACGTTAAAACACGAAATTTGGCTTTTTTTGCTACTATAAAAAAAATGTATATATGTACACACACAAAGAAAAAAAAGAAACGAAAAGCATTATGATACTTAAAGCACAAACATGGACGGATGAAAAAAAATGATAAATTATGTTAATGATATTTTGAGCGTTTGTCATTGCTATTGGACGGTTTTATATCTCCAGTACTCGTACCAATACTTGTTTCTTCTGATCTATCTGAAGGAACATCTTCAATAATATATTGTTGTTGATCCATAGATGAATGATATGTATATTTTTTACTTATTACATCATTACCATTAATTAATGGTGCAAGTTTTTTTTTATAAAGATGTGTTTTTGTTGTTGATGATGATGATTGAGTTTGTTTGACATTATTTGTTACATCTTCTAATGTTTTTGTTGACATTGAAGATAATTCATCTGTATAAGATGATGTTGATTTTGCACTACTAATCGGTTTTAAACGACCACTTGGTGGTCGCATAGAATTTGTGGGTAGTAAAGAATTAGTTATATATGTTTCAGCTTGTTGTCTTGTTCGAAATACTTTTTGACCAGCAACAGTTAAATCAAGTGTTGGGATAGATTCAGTAGAACTTGATTTAAGTCGATTTGATACTAATTGATTTCCATTACCAGATCCAATACGATTTGATGTTGGTTGAAGAAATTCTTTATTAACTGTTGAACGAATTTTTTGTTTGGATTTATTTGATGATGACAATTGTTGTTGTTGCTCATCAAGAAAACGATAATCATCATACATTGAATATCTATTTGATTGTTTTGTTTGTTTATAATGTGTTCGACGAAGTGTAACATTCAATGGTTGCTCATAACGATCATCACCATTACGTAAAGAAAGACGAGAATCTGGTCTATTATATTCTAATAATTGATCTTCTTCATAATCACTTTCATTATCATGACCTTGAAGACTATTTGGTTCATCGTCATCATCATCATCTTCAGAATGAGTTGAAGTAAGAGTAGTATGATGATGATTTTGTTTAGATTTAGATAAATTTACACATGAACTATTTGGTGTTGTAGAACTTTTTCGAGGTTTAATAGGTGGAGCAGTCAATGATGTATTTGTTGTTGATGATGATGGTCGATAATGATGTTGATGAAAATCTTTTTCATTATCTTCACCATTATTCTTTCGATCTGTTATGGTTAATAAAGAATTTGGATAATTTATCGTACGAGAAAGTTGTTCAACTGATGGAATAGGTAATGAAGTATTTCCTGCTGGTAATGATTCATTCAAAGAACGACGACCATTACGACGAATAAATGTTGGATGACCATTACCAGGTGGTATTGGTGTTACATCATAACCATTCATTTTTATTATACTATTATTATTGAAACTATGTGTTGTTGATGAACGACTATTAAGACTATTATTACTTTTTTCACGTAAATAAACTTCAAAAACACTCCGACAAAAATAGAGACCACGATTTTGAGCGTAATCAAGAGCTGATATACCTTGAATATCTAAATAAATAATATGATAAAATTCTAAGAAGAAAGAAGAAATATTTATAAATACCTTTAAGATGTGGATCAGCACCATGATCTAAAAATTCTTTTAATACACGAGCATGACCATGTTTAGTTGCTAAATGAAGTGGAGTTTGACGACATTTATCACCATCATGTATATAAATATGATTATTTGTTTGTTCACACATTTCAAATATAAGACGACAAGCATGAACAGAACCTTGTTCAGCAGCAACATGTAAACATGTTCTACCATCATTATCACGTAATAAAATTGATTCAGCTGATAATAGATGTTTTAAACATTCTAATGGTTCTGTTTTTCTTGTACTATGATGAATCCATGTTCGACCATCATTATCTTTTTCTATTATATTATCCATATAACGAGATAATTCCTTTATATTTTAAAATAAAATCTTTATTGATTGAAAAAAAAACAAAAGAAATTAAAATCTTACTTTAAAATGCTCATAACGATCAAGATGACATGCCCACATAGCAGGTGTCATACCATCAATATCTTTAATATGTATATCAGCATTATATTCAATTAATAATTTTAAACAATCAGTATTTTCGATTAAAACAGCCCAATGTAATGGTGAACGTAAATGTACGTCTTGTTTTGTAACATCAGCATTATTTTCTAATAAAATTCGTACTATTTCAATATTACAATTTTGTCCATCATTGATATAACAAGCACGATGTAAACATGTTGAACCATCATTAGCTTGAACATTTATATTTATTGATGATTTATATTCAAGTAATAAATAACGTAAAATATTTATTTGTTGATATTGTACAGCATAAGTTAATAAATCTCTTCCAAATGAATCTACACGATCAATTAATTCAGGTTCAGAATTTAATAATTCTTTAACATAACGTAAATCACCTTCACGTACAGCAACAATAATTGGTGATAAATTAACAAAATTATTTAATGAATGTTTTGGTATTGTTTGTTTAACTTTATTAGATTCAACATCAATCCATGGCCATTCAAATTTATCGGGTGCTTCACGAAATGGTGTTAATGGACTTAAACCACGTTCAATTGTCCATTGTAATGGTTTTTGTTCTTTGTCACGTTTTTGTAATATTAAATAATATTGCTGTAAAAAATGAAGACCATGCAATAATGTATCGCGTAAACGTGAACTTGTTTCTTCGTCGGGTAGTTTAAGTAAAAATTCGAGTATAGTTGATGATGTCTTTTGAAAATCTTTACGTTTAATAGCCATTATATAAATACATACATATATATATTTTTTTTCTTTACTATAACACCCACATCTGTAACGTAAATACAAATACTTATCGACTAAGAGACAAATAGCAACGTGAGCAAACAATCTGATTGATGATTGCCAAAAAAAAATGTCATAATGAAAAAGAGAGATGAAAAAAATGTGAATGAACTATAAAATTTTATTATCATCATTTCCGTTTCATCTTATCTTTAAGCAATTATTCTAGATGTTAAAACTATGTATTTATTTGTTTAATGTTTATATATTCAGATTGTAAAAAATATCGAATAAGGTAACACTTACTCTAATCAAGTATGTGTAAAAAGAGCATAAGCATTTAAAGTTATATTAGAAATATACAATAAGAGAAAAAGAGATACATATACGAACGATCGATGAACTTTCAAAGTTAATCGACGGACCGGTGAGATGAGGTAGAGCGTGTACGTATATAGTCGTGGTTGGCATGCGAGCAGAACGAGAGAAAACAACAAAGTTGAAATACGAAACTTTTTTTCTTCTTTTCTCTCTTTCTTTTTCACGTATATACATACAATTATTTGAGTGTCGTTATGATGCAGGAGGCCACTCTTTTTCACTCGATAGCTTACTGCTTCGATATTGAATAAAATAAAGGGAAAGAGAAAGAGAAAAAGAGAAGAAAAAAAAAAGAGAACAATATATTAAAAAAAAAATAAAAAGAAAAAAGAAAAGATTGCCCAATTTCCAGTTCAATAAAGAAAAGTCAAAACAGTAAAATGAATTTGTTTAATCGAATAATAAAGCACAAAAGCTGACAACTAACAAAAACTTTGTATAAATAAAAGAAAAAAAAAACTTTTTTTTTATAAATATGTTTCTTTTGCACATGCAATCATTGATGAAAATACTTTCATAAATGCTGTATCTTTTGGTCTTTGAAGTCCACGTTCAAGACGATTTTTCATTAATTGTATAAATTCTACATATGATAATAATTGATCTTCATTTTCATCAAATAATGTAAATACAACATCAATTAAATGTTCATTAAGATCAACATGATTAACAGTTTTTGCTACATGATGAAAAATTTTTTTATCTATTGAACCACCAGCTATATGATAAAATGTTAATGCAACATCAATATCATGAATATTTCGAAGAAAATTATAAAAATTTTGATAATCTTCAAATGATAATCCAATTGATTTTGTTTCATCATCAATAGGATAAGCTTTTTTAATACGTTTTAACATTTTTTTAACACGTTTATCTGATAAACCTGAATATGCAAGTAAAAATGTTGCAAAATCTAATTCTGTCATAAGTGTTTTATTATGACGACATTTTGTTGCACGATGAAATTCTAATTGTAATATTTCATTTTGTAATTGTTCATAAAAATGTAAAAATTTTTCAATTGATAATAATTGTTCAAGATTTTCACCAAAAAAATATTGATTAACAATTGATGTTTCACGTAAAATATTTCCTGTTGTAGCATGATCACGATGTCTTTGTCCAATACTTGTTTGTGTACGTATTAAGCTTTTTAATTTAGTAAATTCATCAAAATCAAAATTTCCATTACCATCTAAATCAAACATTTGAAATGCTATTTGAAAATAACGTCTTGGAGTTGATAATAATGTAACAAGAAATACATAATCACTAAATGTAATTAAACATTGTTTACCACCAATACGTTCAAATATTGATACTTGATCAGAACTTAATTCGGAATAATATATATGTGTATTTAATTGTTCAAGTTTTTCCCAAGGATCAACACGTGAATCATAACGATGAAATTTATCTAATTCTAAACCATCGGGTTGTTTCAAACCTTTTGAAAATATTTTTAAAAAAAATGTTTTATAAAAATATTCGTTTTTTTGAAATTTACCAGGAGTAATTGATCGAAGAAAATCATCTGGAGTCATATAAATAATACCTTCGAATTAGAAGATTTTTTTTATTTTATTATTTTATTATTTTATTTATGAATATTTACCATCAGGATTATCCTCATTATAAACTTTTAATGTAGCAAAATATCGAAAAATTTTATCTGGTGTTGAATATGCACGAAGACGATTTTCATAAGAAATTTTTTTTTTATCACGAAATGATAATTTTGTTTTCGTTTCTTTTTTTTCTTTTTTATGATTTACCTATAGAAGAAAAAAATATAAATTAAATTGTCATAGAAATAAAATATTTATATTCGGAATCTATCAAGCATAAGTTTATTAATGAAGTGGAATAAAAACTATTTTATATATTTAAATTAAATATTACCTTGGAAATGATGCATAAAATGTCATTTTCTAATTAAACTAATCAAGATGAAGTATATTCTTTTTAATATTATATAATACGAAATGGACGTTTTCCGGATAAAAATATAATCTGATGAAGAAAAAAAAAAAACTTTCTTTTACTATTATGTAATGATTCTTTTGTATAGCACGGAGAGGAAAAGAAATGTAGATACATAATAGTCAATTTAGATATAGTCATTTCAGCGTATGATTTAATTATAGCTTAGTATAGAAATTTAAAAAGCAAATCTTATTAAAATTTGACAAGATATTTTTAAGAATTAGTAACTATTATATATTATAAATGTATGTTCTATAAATGAATGAAAGAAGGTGTTAATTGAAATATATTATCTTATTGTATCACATTTCTATTAAAAATAAAAAAACATAATTGGAGAAATGAAAATTTTATTTCAGAATTTAAAACTTGAAAAGTTTTACTTATAGTTTTCATATATTTAATAAACTATTTCCTACAATAAAAAGACAAAATTGAAACCTTGGATAAATTTTCATTGTTATTTTCTTCATCTGAATCACTTGAATTTGTTTCAACTGCTTGTGGTATTGTTGCTGCTTTAACTTGAGAAAATATATCTAAATGACGTTGTGTTTCTTTTGGATTAATATAAGTATTTGTTTCAGTTAATGGATTCATATTAATTGGTTGTGACCAACGATCTTCAAATTCTGTAACATTTCTATACAGATAAATAAAATAAAAAAAATTACTTTTAAGTATATATATAATCATTCAAAAATATATCTGGATATTTAACTATTATTGGATGAATATTTCGAAAATGATCATTAGTTAGCGATTTATACTTTTCATTTATTACTTCCGAGATGTCAAAAAGTTTTTCAGGCCAAATTTTGTCTTGTCTAATATCTTTTCTTTCGATTAGTAAAAATAATTGATTGCTAATTATTATTATTTTCAAACTATTCGTCTTATATTAACATAATTTTTCATGTATCTGCTTATGTTTAGTTTGCTAACAATCGATGTATATTGAATGATAGTTCAAATATAAAATGATTTTATGAGATATGAAAGAGAGAGAATAAGAACATTAATCAATCTTTTGATTTCGATATGTTCTCTTTCTCATAGAGAAGAGTCTTGCAAACATAAATTGTCTGCTTGATTGATTGTATGTCCGCACAAGGTCAAAAAAACATCGTATTAATATTTTCTGTAAAACTTGACGAAAGGGTAATCGGGATCGAGGAATCCGAATCTGAGGTCAGTTTTTTAAAATTTTTTTAAGGATCAATTTTTTTAGACAAAGGACAAATTTTTAACAAAAAAATTGGTTTTTATAAGGTTTGGTCAATGGCAGTTAATGTCCAGGAACTTGGATCTGACTTTGGTTTTTTTAATTTTTATAAATGAATAGCTTGTTTGTAGTTTAAAAACACGATTTCTACGAGAAAGAGCTGAGCGAGTCTTTAGACGAGCGTTACTTGTTTCTATTACAACTATAAATAGGCTCCAAATCCAATATTAACAGTTAAAAAATAAATTGAGATTTTCGATATTATCTATTCTCTTTTTTCTCAAAATCCAGATATATATATATATTTGAATAATTATCGTTAAAAACTAACGTTAAGTAGAAAATAGCATATGCTCCAATAATTATTAAAAAGAAATGCATATAATGTGCAACATGATGTCCTGGTGGTCTTATATGTCTTCGATGTCCATAATTTGTATAACCAAAACTAAATTTTAATTTTCTTGTACGATATGGTTGATTAATAATAACAGGTAAACGATTTGAAAGTAATGATCTTTGATTTTGTATATGTTGATCATTACTTAAAAATCTAATTAAATTTGATGATTTTAATATAGATGGTGAACATAAACGCCAGATATTATTTTGTTGTTGTTTTAAAATTCCAATTAAAATCATCTAAAAAAAAGAAAAAGGTTAAAGAACATTCTACAAAAATCTATTTGTCGTTTTAACTTCACAAAAATTCGATACACACAGTGTAAAAAAAAAAAAAGAAGAAGAGAACGGACGGAGAGAGAGAGAGAAAAAAAAAGAAATGAATTCTATATAAATATATATCAGACATAAATTACATTGGATCTTGTAAATCACTCATAAAATTACTTAAATGTTTAACACGTTCTTCCCATTTTTTTTTACGTTGATTTGTATCATGTAATAATATACGCATTTCATCTTCGACTTCATTTATACGAATTTGTGCTTGTTGAAGTTTTTCTTCATAATTTTTTTGCATTTGATTTATTGCTTGTCGATGTCCATGTTCAATTGTTTCAAATTGACGACGAAAATCATCATCACGTTGACGAAGTTTTTCTTCTGATTGTCTTTAAAAAGAAAAAATCAAATTATTTTTTAATTAATTATATTTTATTTTTTGTTACTTTTGAATATCAATTAAACGAGTATTTTCATCAAGAAATTTCTTTTCATTTATTTGATATGTTTCAGATGCTCGACGAATTTTATTATCAAGTTCTGTTATTAAATCAGATTTTTCTTTCCATTTACGACTTAGAGCACTAGAGAAAAAAAAAGAAAAACAATAACTAAAATTTAAATCAAGGATTTTTATACTTGTAATCAGCTTTTGTTTTTTCATATTGTTGTTGAATTTGATGCATTTCATCTTTTAATGAATCACGTTTTTCACATACTTTTTCATATTTTTCTTGTAATTCTTGATAAAGTAATTGTTCATCTTGTAATTGTTGTTCAAGTTCTTTTTGACGATTTATTACATCTTCACGAGCTTTTTTTATTGCTTCATCACGTTCAACAACACCCTAAATATATATATATATATATAGAAAGAATATTATTCATCTTGTGAATTGAAAATAACTTAAATGATAAGAAAATTTCATAGAAAATGATGTATGTTATATTTCGAATTGCAATCTCAGATAGTCTTTTAAGTTTTGCTATGTATTTAAAAATGTATAATTACATCTTTGAGTTTTTGAATTGTATCCAATTGACTTTCAATAATAGTTTGTTTAATACGACATGTATCAACTTCTTTATCTAATTGTTTTTTTAATGTATTGACTTCACTAGTTAAAGTTTGTATAGTTGATTCTAAACGGCCACGATCTTGAGCTAATGAAGCACCTAATAAAATATAAAAGAGATAAACTTAATAAAAGAATGAGATATTTAGAAAAAAACAAACCTTGATGTGCTAATTCATGACTCCATAATTTTTTTTCTTCTCTTAAACCAGATAAAATTGATTCTTGAGCAATAAGACGTGCATCAATTTCACGACGTTCTTTTTGTAATAATAAAATTTGTTCACGAATTTTTTTTAATTCATCTATAGTACGTTCTAATTTTGTTGTTAAATGTTTATTTTGTTGTGTTAAATTTTCATTTGTTTTTGTTCGTTCTTGTAAACGTTGTTTTTGTTCACGAACTAACTATTAAAAATAAATATATATATATTTATATTTATTTTTAAAATAAATTAAAATAAAAACTAAACTTACCACCATTAAATCATTAACCATTTTTCTATCAGATTCTTCACGTTGTTTTATATTTGTTGATGATGATTGAAGAAGTTCATTTTCTTTTTGAATTATTTCATTTGTTTTTAATAACTAAATAATTAATATTATTTTAATATATATAGATAAGAATTTTCTTACTTCTTGATATCGACGTTCTTCAATTTTTAATGCATCACGAAATTCATCTTCAAGTTTTTTATATTCAATTGCTACTGATTGTAATCTAAATATGATTTTATTTTTTTTTTATAATTATATTTTAAATTCATTTGAACCAATTTAACTAACAGTTCACGCTCTTCTATTGTTAATTTTTAGAATTTATCTCCTATTTTCAGTATCTGCAGGATACTAAAACAATACATTTTGAAATCTCCTATAACTCTGTATATTCTTTCCTTTACGTTTAACGATATTTTTGTTGTAGATTATGCTTTACTTTTCCTGTTGATGTGCTAATTCAGTTCGAAAAATCTCTTCTTTTCGTTGAATTTCTTGTTTAAGATATTGTTGTACTTCAATTGCTTGTAAATCAATTCGAGATTTTCCAAGTTCTTGTCTAGAAGAAAAAAGAAAAAAAAAATATTTTCTTATATATTTTATATTTACTTATGTTGAATTTCTCTTGTTGTATAAAGTTCTTGACATTCATGTAATTGTTGTCTAATGGTTTTTAATTCTTGTTGTAATGTTTCATTTTCATGTTGTAATGTATTTGAACGACGTTCCCAATTTCGATTTTTTTCATTCTAAGAAAAATTAATTTAAAATAGAAAAAAGAAATTTTTTTGTTTCATATTTACTTCAGTTATACGAAGTTCATTTTTTTCACTTTCTAATTTACTTAAACTACTTTCAAGAGTTTTAATTAATTGTAAATTTGTTTCTTGAGCTTTTTTATATGAAGATAATTGTTCTTCTGTACTTCGAAGACGTTTCTAGGAAAATTTTTATGTTTTAATTTTTTTTTTTTTTGTTTTAGAAATTTCTATACTTTATAATCTTCAAGTATTGCAGTTAAATCTTGAAATTTAGATTTTTCATCAGCTAATCTTTGTTGATGTTTTTCAGTTAATTCTTGTAAAATTGTTTCATTTGTTCGACCATCATTTCCTAAAAAAATAATTTATTTTAATTAAATAATAATAATAATAATAATTAATTAAACCTCGTGTTTTAAATTCATTAATTATATCATTTAAATGTCTTATTTCTTGTTCAGCACGCCAACGTTTATCACGTTCATTATCTAAATCTCTTAATGTAGCTGAATAAATTTCATTAATATCATCATTTTCATTTTCTCGACTTGATCGAAAATGATATTCATCACAATCACGTTCACGTGTTGTATTATATAAATGTTGATGAGTATTTACTGTAAATGGATGAGTATTTTCATCAATCATACTATGTGATTTTATTTCATTAATTCGAGGTGGAGACGAAGATGAATTAAACTGATTTTTTGTAGATGTTTTTTTACTAAATTAAAAAAACAAAAAAAAAACTCAAATTAATAAAAAATATTTTTGAAATTTTTACGTTGTTGTTGGTTGTTGTCGTGGTGTAGATTGTATAACAGTATTAGTAGTAGTTGGTCGTGGTTTTAATCGAGATGTTTTCGTTGGCATTGAATCCGATTCATTATCAGTAGATGGAGATCGAGCTGTATAGATAAAAATAAAAATAAAAATAAGTTTTGATATTAACAAACCTGAACGTTTATCATGAGTTAGAACACGTCGATTTGTAGGTTTAGAATCATTTTTTGTTCGTCGAGGAACACAATCACTTTCCATTGCCTTTAAAAGAAATAAAAAATAAAAATATTGAATAATATAAATTTTTTCTTATATAAAAAAAAAAAATTTTCAATACCGAAAAAGATCCATTTTGAATATCAGCACTTGTTGTTGTTGTACTTGATTCCATTGGTTTTGGATTATGTCGAAGTGCATTAAGTGCTGCAGCTATTTTTGGATATTGTTGGGAAATTGAATTTGTTACATCATGCTATATAATCATATGAAAAAATTTCAATTAATTTAAAAAAAAAAAAATATTTATTAAAATATACTAATTGTTCTCTTGTTTCATTTGTTAAATTAACATACTGTTCAATTCCTAAATAATTAAAATAATAATTCGAAATTCTTTTAAATAAATTACCGGTAAGACCTTGACTATTTATATCTTTTTTTCCATGTTTATCCATTCCATCTAGACTAATTAATGTACGAATACGATTAAATAATGATATTCGATAAGCTATTTATAAAAGTTGGTAACAAAAAATAAAAAAAACTTCAATTTCTACCGTCTTTTTTTGCTATAGGATTTTCTCGTAAAGTAAGATGTTGTAATCGAGAAAGACCATTCATATTTTTAATAACATCATCAATAGAACTAATAAAAAAATACTTTTTTTTTTTTAAAAGAAATAATTTCTTACTCAATATGATTTCCATGCATTTGAATAATAGCTATATTATATTCTGCTCCCCATAGATCTTGAAAACCTTGTAAATATTCAATTTTATTATATGATAAATTAAGCCATGATAATTTTCTATAAAATAAAAATAATTTCTATATATTTCTTAATTTTGTATCTTACTTTAATGCAAATAAACCTTCAACAATAACAATTTTATTTGATGCTAAATTTAATGTATCTAATGAAACAAGACCTTCAAGACCTTGTATACGTGTTATATTATTTGATGATAAATCAAGATGAGTTAAATAATTTAAACCTGTTAAACCATTTATTCGTTCAATTTCATTTGAATGAAAATTAATTGAAAGTAAATTTTTATGTAAAGGAATTTCATCTATATTTCGAATTCCATGTGCCATAAGACTAAGATCAGTTGATTTTGAATTTAATTGATCATTATTATTATTTAAATTAAAATCCATTATTAGATCATAAGATTATATATATATACAAATACTATATACACATGAACATTTGAGAAAATAATACGAAGATTTTGATGGGCATGATTCATATAAGATTTAGAACGACCTCTATATGCATTAGTGTGATAAAATTTAGAAGAAAAAACATTGTTTGAAAGGTGTTGACAAGGTAATAGAAAACATGAATGGCTATTATATACAATTTGTGTATAGAAGAACATTTATTCAGATAACAACGAAATAAAAATGGTGGTCAGTGTGGAACCTATGCCAAGCAGGTATGATAAAATAAATTAGCCAATCATTGTTGAATAGAAGTATTGTTATCACTCTAAAAAAAAATGCAAGAAACTAATCAGTAATTATTTCCGAACAATTCGTGGATACTATTTATGAAAGAATAATATATATAACTTGAATACGTTGTTGCCATATGTAGATGATAGTCCAAAAGTAATCGAGTAGTCTTTGGAAAACTTTTTCTTTTTATACTATTCATTACTTAGTATAGATATGTGTCGAATGTTGAATTTGAAAGATAAAATTATTGATGTTATATTTTTTAGCACTCCAAATGTTTATAGTTCAATGTCGGCAACATCTTCCTCAGATGCTCAAACAATAACTCGATTAGCTGAAGAAAAAATTCGTGTTAAAACAATTGCATTAGGTCTTCGTGTAACAGAATTTTTTCATGATTTTGATCGTCTTCGTTCGGGTTATGTTACAGCATCACAATTTAAACGGTAAATAATAAAATAATTTTATATTAGTATATTATTATTATTTATTTAGATGTTTGGATACTAATCTTCGTCTTCAATTATCACCTGAAGAAGAACAATTACTATTTAATAAATATGATCTTAAACATGATGGAACGATTTGTTATCGAGAATTTTGTAATGTTATTAATCGAAGTAAGTTTATTGATTATCTGTCATTATTTATTTGATTGAATGATAAACTAATAAAAATGAATTTTTATATCAATTCGTAAATTCAAATGCCATATTAGAATATGTTATGATAGCACATCTAGATAAATAAATGCTTGATTACCTTTAGATTCAAGTTTTCCTCTCCAAACTATTTCCTGGTCTACCTTTCAACTGATGAAAGACCTTCGCAAAGTGATAAATGACTTTTGATTTTGAATTGCACTCATCATTTAAGTCCTTTTGAGACTAGAAAAAGTCTAGAATGTATTTTGCACTGAACTTTTGTCTCTAAGAAAGGTTTCATGATAGTTAAAGAGTGCTAAAAGTCTCAGCGAAAACGAACATTTCATTTTCGAGACAATAGTCTTCTAAAAAAGCACATATTTTATAGAAAAGTCAAAAAGGGTTAGATTTTTCGAAAACCTAATATTTTGAGAATGATACGTTCATTTTCGATGAACCTTTTCGTGCTTTCTAACTATCATTCTAGACTTTTCCTAGTCTCAATAGGATCTAAACGATGAATGCAATCCTTTCCGAAGTTTCTTCATAAGTCTTTTTTGCATTTGTTTTATCCTGTCGTAGAGCAGGACATTTTATAAGATTGCCGACCTGTTCTGTGAACATCATTGTTAGTATTTCGTTGTTAATACTGACGCTACATATTGCTAAACATTAATAGTACGGATTTTAGTTTGCTAATTTTTACTTTTTATATTTAGAATATCCTGAAACAACAATAACACCATATCCAGAAAATTTTACAAATGCCGCTCCACCGTATCTTAATTCATGGCGTTCAACTCGTCATATAGGTACACAAGATGAAAGTGAACGTTTACAAGATGTTCTTCAACGTATTGCTACTTATTGTAAACAACGTGGTATTGATGTTTTAACAATAATGGAACAATATGATAGACATAAAATGGGTGAAATAACTGATAGTCAATTTTATCGTGCCTTTGTTGGACCACAATTAACCGAAGCTGAAATGACACTTCTTCGAGATAAATATTCCGATCCAGGAAAACCAGGTTTAATTAATTATTTAAATTTTGTTCAAGATCTTAATACAATTTCAAATTCAAAACAAACAATATTTTCTACAATTAATGATACCAATATTGAACAAACTCCATTTGTTGGTATTGAAGAAAAAGTAAAATTTATTGAATTATATTAACAATAAAATTATTCATTTTTTTTTTGTAGTCTGAACAACGTTCAATACAAGAAATTTTAGATAAAATTCGTATAGCAACATTTAAATATGGTATACGTATATCGGATTTTTTTAAAGATTATGATAAATTACGTAGTGGAATTATAACTGAAGGTCAATTTGAAAGTGCACTTTCATTAAGTGTACAAAAACAAGCTTTTCTTAGTATGAATGATATTAAAAAATTAACAGAATATTATCGAAGACCTGATGGTCGAGTTTTTTATAAAGAATTTGTTGATTCAATGGAAAATGCTTTTAATATTCCTGAATTAGAAAAAAAACCTTTAACACAAGTTGCTCGACCAGGAAGAGGACTTTTATCTAAAGTAAAATAAATAAATAAATATATTAATCAATATTTTATTTTTGATTATTTAAGACATTAAATACAAATTTAACAACAGATGAAGAAGATCATGTTTCACGTATACTTGATACAATTACTGAAAAAGTTCATAAACGTCGTTTAGTTCTTTATCCATTTTTTAAACCATATGATCGAGTAAATATCAATGTTTTTTTTTTTAAAACGAATGTATATTTTCTTTTTATTATTTATAAAGAGTAAAGCTTTTACACGTGTTTGTACAAAACATCAATTTGGACGTGTACTTCGAACATTAGATTTAATTCCATCACCATATGATTTTAATATACTTTGTAAGAAATTTGAAGATCGAGAAACTGGTGATATTAATTATACATTATTTTGTCAAATGATTGAACAAGGTATAAGAAAAATTTTAAAGAAAGAAATAATTCAATAAAAAAATATTTTTTTATTGAATAGATTTTGTAGCAATTAAAGTTGAACCAGAAGAAGAATTTCCATTTGAACGTGCTCGAATTGATGAAGAACAAAAGAGAGAAAAATTAAAAATTAAAATTGATACATCCAATGTTAATTTCAATGATTTAATGGGTCGTATTCGACATCATGTTCTTATTCATCGAATTCGTGTATGTAAACAAAAACAAAAATTAAAGATACATAATTAATGAATTGATTTTTTTTAATATAGGTAAAAGAATTTTTTGAAGATTTTGATCCTCTTCGTTTGGGTACAATAAGTCAATCACGATTTATTCGTGTTTTAGCTAGTTTGGGTCTTACTGGTCTTGATGGAATTCCATTAACTGAAGCACAAATGTATGCCTTATGTGATCATTATCGTCATCCAGATCAACGTGATCTTATTGTATGGAAACAATTTGAAACTGATGTTGAATCAGGTTTGTCAGATAATCTAAACACTGTTTAAATCCGTTATTTGTCGTGTTCTCTATAACAACTGCACATTCATCGTTTTCTTCTGCACATACACACATCCACATAAACAACTCGACAAAACATAAGACATTCACTATTTGCTAGTTATGAATGTACCGATCTCGATCATAAATTGAAAGAGAACTACCTTGAAGTAGTCTGATGGAGATCCAACCAACTCGAGTCCGATCACATGCCGAAATTTGACATTGAAAATATTAAATTAAATAAAATCTTTAAAATGTCGTAAATTTCTTTGAGAGAGACAACAATGAAAAAACTGACAAAAGAATGCTTAAAAATACTAAGCAACAGTATTCACCTGAGTACCTTATACATACTTAAAAGTACTCTAAAGTTCATTGAACACACTAGTAACAGGGTACCTTCACTAAGTCACATGATCTTCTTAAACAAATATTCATTCAATTTAATTAAATAGTTTTTACATTATCTGATTTGGAAAAAGCTCCAACTGTTCAAGTATCACCACAAACTATTTATGAAATGCCAACATCTGGTACACCTGATTGGTGTAATATTGATCCATTTAATAAAGAAGAATTACATCAAACAATGCAAACATGGAAAACAAAATGTGAACAACGACGTATTGATGTTGTTCAACCATTTAAACAATTTGATAAGTAAATTTCAATAAGAAATTTTTTAGATTTTTCTTTTAATAATAAAATCTTTTTAGACATAATAATGGTCATGTAACTCGTGGACAATTTCGTCAATGTTTAGCCATAATTGGTTTACCATATACACAAAAAGAATTAGAAGGTGTTGAAGCAGCTTTTATTGATGATAATGGTTTTGCTTATCGTCAATTTGTTGAATGGATTCAACCACGTCGTATTGATCCATTTCGTTATAATATTTTACAAGAAGAACTTAAAATGTTAAATAAACAAAAAATTTTACCTGAAATTAAACCTGTAACAAGTATACAAGATGTTTTACAAAAAATTAAAGGACAAGTAATAAAATTTTATTTATTTATTTATTATTATCGAATTAATTAAAAAAAAAATATCATCTTTTTATTATTTTTTATTAAAAGGTATTTCGTCGTCGTATACGTCTTTATGAATGGCTTAAAGATCATGATAAATTAAATAGTGGTCGATTACCTTATGATACATTTCGTCGTGCTATTAATCCATGTCAATTAGAATTAGCAGAAGGTGAATTGTCTTTATTGGAAGATTAGTAAGTGGAATAGTTTATTTAACTTCATTTTGTTCACTAAGTGATTTACCATCGAAAAAATCTAATAAATTTTGTACTGTTGTTTCAGCAATATTTTTTAAAGCTTCCTCAGTCAAAAATGCTTGATGAGATGTAACTATTGTATTTGGCATGGAAATTAAACGAGCTAATGTATCATCGTCCATTACCTATAAAAAAAAGAAATTTTGTAAAATAAAAAAAAATATAGTTTGTTTTTACTTGTTGACTAAAATCATTAAAAAAATATTTCTTTTCATATTCATATACATCTAAAGCAGCACCTCGTAATTTTCCTGATTTAAGACAATCAACAAGAGCTTTTGTATCGACTAATCCACCACGACTTGTATTAATTAATAAAGCATTTGGTTTCATTTTTTCTAAAGATTCTTTATTAATTAAATGATAAGTTGAATCAAGTAATGGTGCATAAAGTGATACTAAAATAAAGTATTAATTCAAAAAAAAAAAATAAATATTTTTATTTTTCATACCAATATCACTTTGTTGAAGTAATTCATCTTTTGTAACATATGTAAAACCTTTTTCTCTTGCTACTACTTCATTTGGTATAATATCATAGGCTAAAACTTTACAACCAAAACCCAGAAATATATTAATTGCACACATACCAATACCACCTGTTCCAATAATACCTACAGTTTTACCAAAAAGATCAATACCAACTAGACCATCTAATGTAAAATTATGTTGTTTTGTTCGAAAGAATGCATGATGTAAATTACGATTGAGTGATAGTAAAAGAGCAACAGAATGTTCAGCCACAGCATATGGTGAATAACGTGGTACACGACATACTTTAATGCCATATTTTTCAGTCGTTTTTAAATCAACATGATTAAATCCTGCACTTCGTAAAGCTATAATTTTAACTGAACTACATTGTTTATGTAATTCTTCAATAACATTACTATCGAGAACATCATTAACAAATACACAAATAGCATCATATCCTTGAGCTTCATCAACTGTTTCATCGGTTAATTTACTTTCAAGAAATGTAAAACGAAGTTTATCTTGACCATTTAAAGTTTTTAAAGCTTGTTTAAATGTTTTTTCATCATATGATTTTGAATCAAAAAAAAGAACTTTGAATTGAGGCATTTATTTTCTCTAAAATATAGTATTTCAAAACACTAATATTATTTTTGTACTTTTCAATGTACTCACTCAATAGATGTGCCCTTCTTTTTTTTCGATGAAATACAGATAAATATTGATAGCACGTGCTATAAATAAATGACGGCGAAAGAAGTACCTTCACAATCGAAAAAATGACAGAACAGAATGATGAAAAATTGGTAAGTCATCACCAGAGAAAGGAAAAAAGAAAAGTATTCGACCAATCAACAGAGAAAAGATAATGTCGACTTTTAGCAATGATTTGACTATCAAAAAAGAAATTACTCAAAAAACGTATATTTTTATAATCTATATCCATTAAATATGACTATCATAAAAAAGCAAATAAATGTGCCTTGAAAACTGAATCTAAAAGTTGAATTCATTCTTAAAACTAAATATAGACGGTAGCAAAGGTTTCTTACTTGTAACGAATGATTGACTAATTCTGAATACAAGACTAAAATCATAAATCATCTTCCATTATTTATTTGATTTTTAGTTATCGATCACGTGTTGATCTTACTGCGATTGAATATAAAAAATTTTGTGATGAAATTGAATCAATATTTACAACAGACTTTCTGGAAAAAAATCCACTTGTTGATTCTGAACAATATGTAGCGATTAAAGATGCAGCAAATATTCGATTAGATCCTGATAAAGAACTTCGAGTAAAAAATTTAATGGATAAAATGGCTCAACGCGTAAGTTTAATGCTCAATATATTTATATAATAATAAGAAAAATATCTATTGTATCTTTATTAAAAAGGTTCATGCACGTCGTTTACAATTATTTCCATTATTTGAAGATTTCGATCGTGTTCGTAATGGTCATGTTACACAAAATCAATTTTTACGTGTATTAAATGATCTTGGTCTATTAACATTATTAAGTGGCTTTGAAAAAGATAATTTATTAGAGAAATTTCGTGTTCGAATTGGTGGACGTGATGATATTGATTATATTACATTCTGTCATGAACTCAATGCTTTAGCTGGTTTTGAAGCTGGAATACCATAAAAATATAATTTTGACATTCGTTTTTTTTTTGCCTCGAATATATAGACATACATTTTTACACATTTATTTTATTCCTTTTCTCTTCCATCAAAATTCAATAAAAAGAAAATAAATCAATTAAAAGATGTGTATGCATCGGAAAATAAAACAAATAGATTTCAATCATATTTTTCATTAAAAACATTCACATATAATTAGACTATAAAAATAGAAAATTAAATTTTTTCATACAGAGGCGGCGCGAAAGGGTCGATACTAGGCAAAACTAAAATACAAAAACGAAGAATGGTCAAAAGAATTTTTTTTTATTGACTCGATTTTTGAAGAAATTTTCCATCCGAATTATCCAGGTTTCTCCGAAGAACAAAACTGGAGACCTTTTATTTTGCACTTAACCTTAGTTTTTATGGGAACTTTGTATAGTAGCAGCTAAATTTTGAACTAGAGATCAGCACAGTCTTACCTCTAAAGTGGAGAACACGTCTCGAAATCGAAGAAAATATCAATCATATTTTTCAAACACAAGAAGTTGTCCTGTCTCCCATCTTCCAGCTGCACCGCTCCTAGTTTCGTGTACTGTAAACAATAAATTTTCTATCAAACGAGAACTTTTCGAAAATGAGATTTATTGCTATTAACCAATAGGATCTATGAAACCTAACTCATTGGATTTTTGAAATCTGTCGAATTTTATGACCTCTTATAGACATGGGAAAAAAATTCTTCCATGAAATAATATTCAAACTAAGTGGGATGCAAAATCATGAATATGTAACAAAATGATGTTTATTTTTTCATCGCTCAATAGATACAATTAAAAATCCGTGTGTACAATCAATAGTGTTCTTTACTGTTCGATACTGACATGAATACAAATATAAAAGAGCTTCAAATAGCTTAATATTTATTTTCATGTTTGTAAAAGCATCCGAATTGTCAGTACATATATCGAGAAAAGAGAACGAGAGGCGAGAGAGAAGAACGCTAACAACACTACATACAGTGTGTCTTAAAAGCTCTGTCCAAAACGTTTTTTTCGAACATCTGCTACTTTATTAAACTTTATCAACAATTATTTATTTAAATAATAGATGAATGTACGTAATTCTTATCTATCTAACCAAACCTTCATATTTTTCTGCAAACCTATCATCTTTAATCGAAATACAAAAGTTTAGTTTTCTTTTAAAGGTGCGACTAATTCAAAAATTCACTACATGAAGTGTGAAAAGCGTCCTCAATAAATTCACCAGTACTCCATCTTATTGCAACAACACCTGTTTAATGGTTGTTTCTCCCCAAAATCAACTAGTAGAAAAAAGTTTCAAACTAAATGTCTATCAATCTTTCTACCATAATAAAGTAGGAACAAAGGGATAGAAGGTAATCCGTAATCGAGTTTATCGGATTAAAAAAAGATTAGAAACGAAAGTCACTTGTGTTGAATCCTATCAGCACTACCCTATTTTTATTCAACCTTATATAACTGACATTGAGAATTATTTCTGGATAATTTCATGAACTCTATGACATCTGAAAAGTCAACAGAAAAACATGTGTAAAGCAACTAAAAAATGAAAAATCAAGTAGACCAACGCCATAAAAACACAAGAAACTCGAATAATTATTGTGCTACAGTTCAATAAAATGGCACATATGGACAAGATAAGACACAACAAATAAATATATTAATTTATCCCTTCTGTTTTCTTCCAAATGGAATAAAATACGTATTACCTCTGGACCACAGACAAAACAGTTCCTCTAATTTTTTATCTGTTTATATTTAGTTTTTTACCTTTCTAATTAGTTCTTAATTCATTTCACCAATTATATAGACCAACTTGAATAACAATTTGCCTTGCCAAAAAAACAACTCACACAAACATTTTTCATCATTGCTTTCCAGTTATATATGATGACATGAACATGTTTCTCAATAGCAAAATAAAAAGCTTACGACACTCGGTATTCCCAGGCGGTCACCCATCCAAGTA
>JAJEKB010019174.1:0-97574 GCA_022393335.1 Macrotrachela quadricornifera
TCTATTTTGCAGTTAGATCTATGCTGAACGTGTCTATTAATAGAAAGATGATTTTTTTTTTGGAAATTTCCGAGGCCGTATTCAGGCTATCAAATCAAAACAACTATCAATAGGTATACCATTCATATTCGTCATAAAATCGATTTATGCTCATGACAGAAGAAAAGGCTCCGTCACCAAAAATGTTTATCTTAATGAGATTTTTCAGTTGACATAAGAAAATAGGGAACCTAATGAAAAAAGTCTTAAAGGCTATTTCATAACCATATAACCTCCTGTCCTTCAAATAAATAACATGTTAACATCATTTCAAGGAAGATAATTACTCTAGTTAGGATTACAGGTGCCTTTTTCAAATCCTCCTACTAAAAAAAAAATGGTTTTGTAAAAACCGAAAAATTTATTTTGCATTTTTCTCAAAATTGACTTTTTTGGTAATGATCGAACTGTGGACATATTTTTCTTGGATATATACTATTCAAAATAGCTACGGTTTTTTCAAATGGAACATATAAATAGTTTTTCAGATGAGGAAAAGCGATTTTTTCCTTACCACTTAATGCCAGAGAAATGCATAGTTGTCTAGAAGTCTATATGTTAGATTTTTAGATTTGTGAGCTTTTGATAACAGAAAAAATGGAACACAAAGTATATTTCAAAAATATTTTGTCTTCGCCCAAAGCGCCATCGATTTATCTTTTAAATAAAACTGATCCGAGCTTTGCAACGTGTATTATAGTGACGAAAGTTTTTCACATAACAGCCTTGCTTTGCAGTTTGATGCCATCGCAAAGATGAAAGACCCGAATATTTTTTGATAATGCACTTCCATAAACCCAATATCTATTCAAAGTTCGAGAAACGACATCTTTTTGTGTCAAGTATTCACTTTTAGGGAGTGAAAATATTGAAAAACCCAAAAAGTGCTGCTCATTGCGTTTTTTGTAAAAGTGGATTGATCACAATCGCGATAATACTTTTTAGCATTCAAGTTCATTTTTCCGAATTCTTATCTACTTAATTGTTCATAACGAACTTCAGGAAAATTTGATTCATTACAAACTTTGCTGTTTTCTAAAGTCTATTATTTTTAAATTCATCAAAATTCAAATTCAAATATCATTAATGATGATGAACAGAGAAAAGAAAAGCAGAGAACTAGAGCTAGAATCTAACATTGAGTGGATCGCTAACACAACTACGTTTAAGCATTTGTTAGACTGCATAAAATTAGACTTTTTTGGAATTGAATGAACTATTCAATCAAGATTGATCATATGATAAATGTTTTTTCTACAAATGAAAATCTGTTTTGTGAGTAAAAATATTGTTCATCTGCCGTTTATTCATTGAATAGTGTATGTTAAGTGTATCTCTATGTCTTTCATTCCTTCATCATTCTCACTTTACCCTCTTATTTCTACTTTTTTACCACTCTTTCTTTCTCAAATAAGTAATATATTCTGAGCTATAAGAAACGCGTATACAATGTGACTCGGTATATTGAAATATACGAGAACAAGAATAACGAGGCAAGCTAGATATATCAATTCTATGTCTTCTATAAAGAATCTTCATAGATTCTATAAAAGATTTTCTAGTGAACGAAGTAAGATACAAAAATGGCATACTCTTTACGAATCGAAGAGTATTAATGTCTTTCAACCTATGTGCAATAGCATGGTTAGCTCTTACAGCATGAACTATCACTTGCCCTTGAGTTTAAAACTAGATAGTATCAACAAACATACTTGTCGAAGTTCTTGTTCCCAAAACAGAGCCAAGAATGATTGCCCCAATAAAAAGAGCAATTACTAAACACATAGGAATAATAAATTTCTTCTTTCGATACCACGAATGCCTTATAAACGTAATGAATCATTTTCATCAAAATCACAATTAGGAAAAGATGCGATTAGACTTACTCAATTCTTGGATAAAGATGTGCGCCTAAATATAAAAATAATATTAAATTAAAATAAATGATTGGAAATATTTAAACTACCTTCGAATGGTGGTTCTAATAACACTTCTTCTGGCATAACCTGTTTTAAATGAATGATATAAAGATCAGGTGCTGGATTCAATTGTGCTCGAACTATCATGTGAGTACCAGGCAAGAGAAGAATTTCGTCCTCAGTAGCAAACTGTGAATGAGCTCGTATTGTTCGACCATTAATGGCTTCCACAGAAAATAATGTTCGATTACCACTTTTGCCCAAATACATGTTGTTTTCAAGTACACTCAATGAAGCTGTGCATGATGAAAATGCCCACCATGTCACTTGAGTACCACGTGGAAATTCTGTGCTCACATTTTTAGTTACTCCTCGCCAAATAGTTAATTGCGGAAGGCACCGTAATTTGGCAAGAGCAGTTATGAACAGTTTCATATACTTGTAATAGGGTCGAAGAAGCTCTCGATCATCTTTCTGAAGAGTTTGATTAAGCATGGAATATAGACTTCGATGTGGACTCATCCATTCAATAGTGTAGAGACGAATTGCAGCACTTTCATCAATTGTAAGTCCATCGGGTGGTTGTTCTGGAGTTTCACTGATGGCCATTTCAACGTAGAACGATAGGTTATGAAGAGTATTATTGAGGGGGGCGCATGCTTCAGAAAGTGGCAGCAAAGGCTCTTTAGCGTATCCTACAATAGGATTGAGGTCTGCTTTGAAAATACTTGCGATGTTCGTAGATGTCGAATTTGAACTTCCAGTGATAGTTTCTACAACTCGACGATTTCTTGTCATGGAGCCGTCTTCTACGGTAGTAGAATTCTCTACGGTTACTGCCATTTGTCCTTGACCAGGTATTTCTTCATTCATGTTTATATATACACTATTTAACAGGTACGGTAAATCACGTCTGATCTCGACGTCGTTGTTCATTATATATTGTCGATGATTCATCTCATTGTGACCAAGCGGGACTGCTCGTTCCTCAGTTTCAACATATATATCTGTATTCATTATTTGATCAGTCTGAACGGCGATATCGTTGCATATCAATGGTTGTCGATCAGTCGACCGTTCATCATTTAACGCAATCGCAGGTAGTTCAATCTCTTCCACTTTATATATTAGTATTACTGCTTAAAAATAAAGTATCAGTTATTTTTCGTAGGAACAATACTGATTAGTTGAATGTTAACAATTTTCGAAAGATTATCATTACTTCTTACTATCAGTTTTATTTACATTCATGATACGAAAAATAGCAGATTCGAAATGCGATGACCTAATTCGTAATGATCCCTTGATAACATTCTTATTATATAGGAATAACTTGATAAAAAGGATTAAAGTCGTCTTATATCCAAACGATGATTCTTAGAAGATTTTAACATTAACTGTAAGTAGTTGCGATCAAGATCGTTTGAAAAGATCTACATACCTTACAATAAGATTCTATTGGCTATTATTGAATCATAGATAGAGTACAAGTAAAATCTATTATATCGTTTCTCTACAAATTGTGCGTACTCATTTAACTGAAACAAAAATTGTTTTCCAATTATCTCTTTTGTTGGATACTTAATTTTCAATTCCTGCAACTAGGAATGGCACATTTACAATTTAATGACCGACTGCTGTAAATAGTCAGTAATCTACGTCCAAATGATTTTGGTACTTAGAAGTAACTTAAGAAACAAAATTAGTCCGATTAGAATCAGAATTTGATGCTCTCTCTAAATATATGATGTAAATTTTTTTTCTAACTTGAAGTTAACTAATGGATTATCAAAAGTTTTTTTGTAGCTTTTGATTTTCTATAATTCTAGCTTGTTGCAACACATCATATATTAGAACATACAATTCTCTGGAACAATAGAAAATAATAACTATCCCAAAATATTCTGTAAAGAAACTACACATAGAGACAAGGAAATCATACTTACGTGGTACAGAACATTTTTATTTGTTCAGAGATTTGCTTATCGTTAGTTAGCGATCAATCAGAAGAAAATTCTGCAGATGTACTTTGAAAAAGCATCAAATTTTGATTTCAACCTGACTTTTTGTTCCTCTTAAGTTATTTTTAAATGGCCAAAAAATATTATATTATGAGAGAGACGTGGAAAATGCAGAAACTCGGATGATATTCAACTTTTTTTGTAACTCATACAACACAGATTTGGAGTATTTTGTGAATAGATATCTGGAAAATTCATGAACGCTTTGTTTCGTGACTTAGGAATCTGATTCGTTATGTTAATTTACTCAATAATACATCATCTAAAAATTTTATTACGACAACAACTGTAGCTCTATCCATTTAATTATTCTATATCTATAGAGCATATGAACGAGTAATGTTACTGATATTATGTGATGGAACAGAGAAAACAAATGATCCCTTGCCAGACGCGAATTATGCATCTTCTACTATCTGAGCGGGTGGTCCAAACCAGCTAGATTAGAAAGAATCTTAATCTTCATTTAGCCCGTTCTCTAAAGTTACCGAAAAGCGAAGAGTTTCCTCAGGATGTAAATAGTGGCTTTTTTAAGAAACAGCTAATGTTTGAAGAAATGAAAGAAGTTTCTTTAAACACTGCTGTTCTTGACGATGAAAATGGTGACAGCGATTCAGAGGCTGACTCTGTTATTTGCGAGAATTCACCAGTGATTGAAATAGATTTATTAACTTTTCTTTTCCTGGAATATGAGCCAAATAATGATTTAAGGGTACTACATTTAGACTCTTTATCATAGAGTTGCATTTAGCAAGACCCATATCTTTCTCTTAAGACAATCATGAAAGGCTTAGTGTATGTCACTTGTAAAATGTCATACGTGAAGAAACAAATCATTTGTGTAACGATAATCTACCAATTGTTGCTGTCATTATGAATGTCTTTTTTTTAGAGAAATAAGTTATGACTACCAATACATCCGATCGTTCTAAAAAAGTACTTGTTTTTTTTTTAATGACTGCTGGTTGAATATAAAGTCTTGATAGTAGATCTTGATGTCTCATTTTTTCACAAGCAATTCAGAATGATTTTCTAATATACTCCAATAAATAATCAATACGCCGATTAGACTAACTTCTGTAAACTTGACAGAATGTACTCAAAGCTTATATTTAGAAGTTTCAAGGATCTATAAATTCGAAATACAGATTACATAAAAAGTATAAAATATGACATGTGTCTTACTTTCTAGATAGATTTATCGATACCATTATAGAAAGACCAACTAATTAAAGAGACAGTTCCTCGCTGGCTATACTTTTGAATCAGAGATTTATATCTCTTCATATGTGGGTGGTTTCAAAAGAAACGTTAACTGAATAAATTTGCAAATAGAATTCTTGAATGGTAAGATTACACTATAATAGAAATGCAAAAATGATTGAAACGTCGTTGTTCCAAAGTATATATATTGTTTGACTATGAACCTTGTTGCAATCAGCCCATTTTACCTAGAAATAGTCTTAAGATCTATCTTTCTTCAAGTCGAATTGCCAGTAGAATTTCATCTCAAAAATATCAAAGTTACTAGAAATTTTGACGTAGATTTGTACTACTTTTGATCGACACTATGGCTACGAAAAATAAAGATGAATTGTTTATTTTTCTATTTCTCTGAGACGAACCCGAAAAGGAAATAAGAGATAGAAAAGCAGCTAGCTAAAAATAACCTGTACTTTTAGAATAAATTTTATTAGGTCTGTGCATATTTTTTCTCGTTTGGTAATCATTAAATAATTTCGTTTATACAAAAAATACATAATTTCACGTTCTATAAAACAATATGCTTTCTCGTTTCACATATAATTTTTTAAGAATGTTTTTCAATAAAAAACAAAACCACTTGAGAACTATGATTCGAATAATAGAGACTAAATGCAAATAAAATAGTGGTAGTTACCGTCAAATAATGTCTAAGGAGGACCAAACTCGAAGAACGTATGAGTGCAGTAATTGTGAATATAGAGGAAAGCAAAAAAAATCTGAATAAAATGCGAAGAGCATATATTTTAGTCTCTCATTTATTACGTTGATCACTCATGCGTAGGACACATTCTTTTTATCTTATGAAAGGTAAAGAATGAGCCGAAAAAAGGTGTCTATATATAAAATCCTTTTACGATGTAGTGTCGATAATCTATGAGAAGTTTACCTTATAACTGTGTTAATGTATATGAGAATTTTCTCTATTGTTTTACTATTTCTTATTCATTATTCATATTCTTTTCTTGTGTGATATATTTCTTTGATTTTGTAAGATATTGCATTATGTTATTTATACGTGATCGTTCTTCTCATTACAGTAAGGTGGCTGTTCTTGTCCATTTCGTCTATTTTCTCTCTCCTATTAGTCATCGCTCTTGACTTATTATTTATCTGTTCTTTCAGGTAGTATAGAAATTCAATACATTCATATTTTGTTTGTTGCTTGATTGAACTTCAATGCACGATACTTTTACTTGTTATCCGTGTAGTGAGCATTTTGTGTCAGTCATATATGAAGAAAAAAGAAGGACGATCAAGGGAGAAACAGCTAATTCTAAGATTTCGGGATTCCGTAAGATTCCATAGTATTACTCTTGACTTCAAGCAGTGGTAGAAATATGCTGAAATATTTGTGTAAGCAAGGAAAAATATGCAAAAGGACGAACAACAAAAGAATATCTACAATGATTTTTGAATAATTACAATGGCAGCGATTAGCCGTATGTATGATTATCCTATTTTTTATTTAAAAAAAAGAAGTTCGTTATTTTTGCATAACACGATTTAAACAATCCGATGATCTATATATATATAAAGAAAAAAGCTTGTTTGTCCGTCTGTTCTTTAGGCATTGCGACAGGGTACGAGCAAATGCAATGAAATTTTGCACAGAATACCCCTTTCGAATAGAGGAAGGTCATAGAATAATTTTTGCCCTTTCTATTGTTGGATTTACTACATTAAAAGCTTTTTACAGAGAATTTATGCGTACTATTGTTTTCTCAATAATTTAAGAACGAAAGTATATAAAAACATGTGCTTTTTGCCATCGGTCGCACGACATTTTAGGATAAACCAAAGAAAACGAATGAAACGTGTAAAATGAAGAGCAACCATAGGAATGAAAGTTTTCATCGAATGAAGAAGGCAACAAGTGAGATAAAATTTCATTACTTATAAATCATAATCTCTATATATAAACAAGTTGTGTGTGTCTATCTGTCCGTTTTTTAGGCATTTGGACATCGCATGAGTTAACGGTGCCAAACTTTCATGGCATACTCTTAGATTCCGAGGAAGATCCAGAGGAGATCAGGATGATTGGTGAGAGGTTTGGGCTGAAATTTCACAGAAGTTATGATACATTGCAATTTTGCTCAATCTTTCAAAATCTTCGGAGCATTTGCTGACATTGTTAGAATGTCCACCTCTTAGTGTCACTTTTTTTGCATTGGACGTTGGTACAACGTATAGAAATACGCATGAGTTAAGAGAAAGACAGTCACATCCCCATACTACTTACTGAATTATCTGATTTAAAAGTGAATGTAAGTATATGCACGGCAGGACATGTAGTAATAATAGATGAAAAGGTCTTAAGCAGACCTTCTATACATCTTCTGTCAATTTTTGACATGGTAAGTTTCCAGTTTGGAGATTTCTCAAGCAACGTCGGGTACTACCGTTAGTATTCTATATTTCTAAGCATTTTTATTTTTGTCACTTCTTAATGAGACAATAAAAATGAAAATTAATAAACAAAGTTTATTGAGTGATAAAATAACATGCGAATATAGCTGTATATAGCGACACACTGAGAAAAGATAGAGAAAGGAAAGAGAAAGAGAACATAAGAGAAGTGCAATGAAGCACAGCAGAGTATTGGCAGGTAATGATAGCGTTCATCCAATAATGGTTCCAATTACATCTATATTTCAGCCTATACTAAAAAAAAAAAGGTGTCACACGAAACTACAAAATGGTTTCGCGACGACTACGAAGCCTAAAAAGGATTTCGAGATTTGAAACGAATTCGAAACCCTATTTTGGGTTTTGTATAAAACTACGAAACTATCAAAAAGTTCTCAAATTTGTCTTTCCAAGGTTTTATAGTTTTATATGAAACTCAAAAAAGGTTTTCGAATTCGTTTCAAATCACGAAACCTTTTTTTTCAGTGCATTGAGGAAAAAATCTGTTTATGTATGAATTTTTACACAAATATTTTCGTCATACTTTTAACACTAAAAGTGTTCACAAAGTGACCATGTTAACCAAAGCCACACGTTTAAAGAAGTGCAAATGATAAAGTATTGAAAACCTAATTACAATCTATCATTAATGCCATATATTGAAGAAAACATTTTTTTACCAGCTGATAAAAATTCTGCTTCTGTATGTTAGATCCGTAAATCCGTTGACGTATATTTATATATATGTTTATTCGGAATGATAAAACACATCCTCTGACACAGAAAACAGGCAGTATTTATATTAGTTAGATGTTAAGTGAATATGGATTATTCCATGATATAAGATATCATACTTGGAAACTCCATGTCTAATATGTAAACTAAAGAACAACCAATCTAGGATTAAACCAAGAGAAAAACACTAGGGAAAACACCTGGCAGAACGAAAGAAAGGAAGAGAAGAGAGAGTTATACCTAAGAACATATATGTGTAAAAAATGAACGAAAGAGAAAACATATATAAGAATAAAAGAAAAGAAAGCATATAGGATCATTCTCACTGGAATGTGTCTTACAAATATTTCATAACACTGTATCTATTCTTTTCAACAAAAAAAATAGTCATCAAATACAACTTATGGTATTTGTTAGGAATTTTTTACGTTGAAGGCGACTATGCTCACGACAATTGTTTAAAAATGAAACGGTTTGAACACAGAAAAAGATTTAAAAAAACTGGCTCGGAGCTATTTGAATGGCTTCGGATGTCTGAATAACGCTTTATTTATGTTATTAAAAAAGAAAACGAAAAAGTTTGTATACCACGAAAGTGAATCGTTGCATTTGAAAAGAAATAATACTTTTTTTTTAGTGAAGCAAATAACTATAATTCGATGATAATTGAAGTGTTTTTCGCGAAGAACATATTATATTATGGCAATAAGTATGCTGTTATGAATATATTAAATACAGTTATTCATCCCATTTATTCTTCAAGTCTCCATTGTCTTCGAAAACTTTGGTTTGTTTCTCTTCAAAATAATATATGACTACTTCTATCAAAATTTCTAACTACAATGTTATCATACATTATGGTAGTTACATATACAGATAAGGAGATAAATTCTGACGAAATATTCGATGACACATAACACACGTGCACAAATATACTTATAAGATAACAAGTTAACTCAAAACACATACATTAAAGTAAAATATATTCATGTCACAAGCAATCGCATCAACTTCTCAGAAGATGGCTCCATCACTTCAAACATTATCAGTGGAATTGGTTTATCGAATTCTCGACAATCTTTCAATTAAAACAATATTTTTTTCATGCTGTAATGTTTGCACAAAGCTCAATGCAATCATAAATACGTATCATCGGTATCAGGTAATCTTTCGTTTTATTCTAAAATGACATGTTCATCACCTTTTCAATGCTTCATTTTCTTCTTACTGATATCAAACGAATAGATTTCATACAACAATATTCTCTAGCTGAGTGCATTATATGAATAAGAAACCAGTAGTTGAAAAATAAAGACATAAAAGGGTGGATGAGAACGAAAAGTCGTCGGCATATGAAACAGTGTGCTCTACCGCTTCCAAGATAAATGGCAACAGTTACGCAGTAAATCATAATTGCATATGAGTCGGGATTTGTTGATACAGTTGTTCTAGAGCATTTCACAGCATATCTACTCAAGAAAAATCAAGGTCTTCAGACTCATGTTTGCTGATATTAACAAAATAGAAAAAAGGCTTGGATACATTTTTATTCAGTATAATATGCTTGAAAGTAACACTGTCATACTAGTTGGTAATTCTGAGTAAGAAAAGAACCACTCACTCAGGTCAACAAGGACTCAACAATGTGGATTGTGTAGAGCTTTTCACAGCGCATCTTCTAAAATAAATTCAAAGTTCCATCATTTCTTTGAAGCTGAGATATATGTGAAATAAGAAATGTTGCAATCATTTTGGCACACCCAGTATTTTCGAATTGTGAAGAAACTTCTCTATTAAACTTTTAAACCATTTGTAAAAGCACAAAAAAAATACCAAGTAATACTATCAAAATAAAAAACACAAAAAAACTGAAAATAACGCAAAAAATATATACAAAACCGTTTAAAACTTCCACAAAACTAACCTTTCAAAATATCTATCTGCTTTCTTAGGAGATACGAAGGTGATTCTCATTTCCTCTTCTCCTTCTCCCATATTTATCATTTTCTTTATTCATAGACACTTACTCAGCTGGATGTTGCAGACAATAAAATTAGAGATATTGGAGCACAACATTTTGCTAGGATCTTACGCGACAACAAAGTAATCTTATTTTCCTCTTCTATACCTATCTCTCGTATTTATCTTTATCTCTATTCACAGACACTCACTAAGGTGGATCTTGGGAACAATAAGATTGGCGATATTGGAGCACAACATTTCGCTAATGTCTTACGATATAATAAGGTGATTCTCATTTTCTCTTCTTCATCTCTCTCATATTTATATTTCACTCCATTCATAGACACTCACCGAGCTGTATCTTGGGCAAAATCAAATTGGAAATGTTGGGGCACAGTATCTTGCTGATGCCTTACGGTGTAACAAGGTGATTTTCATTTCCTCTTCTTCATTTCTCTCTCATATTTCTCTCTTTCTCTTTACTCACAGACACTGACTGAGCTACGTCTTTCCAAAAATCACATCGGACATGTTGGAGCACAATATCTTGCTCATGCATTACGAGATAACAAGGTAATTCTCATTTTCTCTTCATCTTTCTCTCATATTTCTCTCTTTCTCTCTTCACAGACACTCACTGAGCTGAATTTTCGAGGTAATCCAATTGGACGTGTTGGAGCACGGCATTTCGCCGATGCCTTACGACATACAAAGGTGATTCTGGTTTACTCTTTAACTCTCTCAAATTTGTTTTTTTCTCTATTCACAGACACTTACTAAGCTGGATCTTGGTGAGAATCAAATTGGAGATGTTGGAGCAGAATATCTTGCTACTGTCTTACGGGATAACAAAGTGCTTTTCATTTCCTCTACTTGATGTCTCTCATATTTATCTTTCTCTCTGTTCACAGACACTCACTGAGCTGTATCTTGGGGACAATCAAATTGGTCATGTTGGAGCACAATATCTTGCTGATGCCTTACGATATAATAAGGTGATTCTTATTTCCTTTTTATCTCTCTCTCTCGTGTTTATCCTCTTTTCTATTTACAGACATTAACTGAGCTGAATCTTCGGGGCAATCAAATTAGACATGTAGGAGCAGAATATCTCGCTAATGCTTTACGAGATAACAAGGTAATTTTCATTTCCTCATTTTCATCTCTCTTACATTTATTTTTCTCTTTATTTACAGGCACTCACTAAGCTGGATGTTTGGAGCAGTGATATTGGAGATGCTGGAGTACTATATCTCGCTGATGCCTTACGGGATAACAAGGTAATTCGTTTTTCCTCTTCGTTTTTCTCTCATATTAATCTTTTTTTCTATTTACAGACACTGACTGAGTTACATCTACGATGCACTGAGTTTGGACATATTGGAGCACAATATCTCGCTAATGCCTTACGAGATAATAAGGTGATTCGCACTTCCTCTTGTTTATCTCTTTCCCATATTTATCTTGCTCTCTATTTGCAGACACTCACCGTGCTGAATCTTTCCTACAATAAAATAAGAGCTGTTGGAGCACAATATCTCGCTGATGCCTTACGAGAAAACAAGGTTATTCTTATCTTCCTCTTCATCTCTGTTTCATATTTACCTTCTCTATTCACAGACGCTCATTGACCTGAATCTTGGTGACAATGAAATTCGACCTGCGGGAGCACAACAACTTGCTAATGCCTTACCAGATAATAATGTAATTCTCATTTCCTATTCTTTTTCTCTTTCTCATATTTATTTTGCTCGCTATTCGCAGACACTCACTATGCTGAATCTTGAAAGCAATTATATTGGAAATGCTGGAGCACAATATCTTGCTGACGCCTTACGAGTTAACAAGGTGATTCTGATTTTCTCATCTTGACCTTTCTCTCCTATTTTTATTTCTCTCTATTCACAGACACTCACTGAGCTTTATCTTAGGCGCAATCAGATTGGAGATGTTGGAGCACAATATCTCGCTGATGGCATAGAAAATAATAAGGTGATTCTCAATTACTCTTTATCTCTCCTATATTTACTTTTTTCTCTTTGCACAGGCAGTCACCATGCTGAATCTTGAGTACAATGAAATTGGAGATGTTGGAGCACAACATCTCGCTAAGGCCTTACGAGATAACAAGGTAATTCTCATTGCCTCTTATTTCTTTCTTTCTTATATTTATCTTTCTCTGTTTTCACAGACACTCACTGGGCTGTATCTTTGGAGTAATCAAATTGGAGATACTGGAGCACGATATCTCGCCGATACCTTACGAGGTAACAAGGTAAGCCTCTTTTTCTCCTCATTCTTCTCGCATATTTATTTTTGTCTCTATTCACAGACACTTGCTGAGCTGCATCTGCAGTGCAATGGAATTGGAGATGTTGGAGCACAACATCTCGCTGATGCATTACGAGATAACAAGGTGATTCTCATTTCCTCTTGTTAATCTCTTTATCATATTTACCTTGCTTTCTAATCGCAGACGCTCACCGTTCTGAATCTAACCCACAATCAAATTAGGGATTTTGGAGCAAAATGTTTCGCTGATGCTTTACGAGTGAACAAGGTGATCCTTTTTTCTTGTTTATTTTTCTCTCATATTTATCTTTGCCTCTATTCACAGATACTGGAGAGATTGCATCTCGTGTCTTACGTTTTCTCGTCGCCACTTATAGAACAATTGCAGCAAGAAGACAATCGACTGAAATTCTAATTGAGATTTTTGTATTTTTTTCATTGCTAGCTACTAAACAGTTGCTCTCGAATTCTTTATTTTTTTATTCTATTTGCGCTCGTGTACGGCGAAATATACCTCTGAATGAGGATGGCATAATGGCCGTACACCCTACACAAATCTTCGTACCGTTGTGAGAGAAGAATACAAAGACAAAACGGTCTGTGTGGTTGTTCTAATCGATCAATATCTCTTGGATCAAGGTATTCTAACTATCGGTAGGGCTCTGAAAATGCGTATTTCCATCCGTATCCTTCTCAACTATTTAAGACATTCAGATAGTCTTACCTTTCACGATGATGATCATAATTGCACTGTAAAAAAAAAGCGCAGAGTAATAAACCTATAAAGCGTTTGTGAAAGTGCAACGTATAACAAACCCTTTTTTCCCGTTTATGAAGTCATTATAAACTCTGCTATAAACCCAATAAAAAGGGAATATCGAAGGGTGCATGAACTTTAAACATTGACCAAAAACCGTTGATGAAACGGTTTATGGCACTCGTAAACCCTTAAATGGATTGTTATACGTTGCACTTTCATAAACCCATTGAAAACATTTATGAAAGCTATATATCCATCTACCCAAATTTTCAAATAACCTTCGTAGAAGGGTATTTGGAATTCATATACTCTGGGAAGAAACTCATAAAGGGTACATTATTATACTCTCTGAAGTCAATCAATCCTACATTCCGTATTGGAAAACATATATGAACATGTGTATCATTCTCATGAATCCCTACAAGGGTTTCAGAAAAGGTTAATTGATGAGTAGAATTTCACTACTAAATCTCAAAAAGCTCTTTGAAATAGTTAATACTTGAGCCATATTAAAAATAGTGGTACCAATCCTGGAATATTTTCCAGCAGGCTTTAAGAATTTTTTTCTCTAAATATTCTGACAGTCTAAGCCGTTCTCTATATTTCTATGATATCTCATAAATGTTCAAACGACATTATAATATTGAAAACAGAGCAAAAGTAGTGAGGAGTGCACAAAAAACACTTTCTCAAGCAACTTTACCAAGTTTTTATCAAAGTACATGAAATGCAAAAATAGTTATTTTCACATCGTTCGATAGTGCTCATTGACCTCCACAAAAATGTCTATATTAAAAATCTTTTCGCGATAAAATTCATGGAACACTACACGAGGAATGTATAAAAAGCCCGCATTTTCTACAGCTTTCTTACAAGGAAATGATGACTTCTTTCTCCATAGAAAACTGTAAAAAAATATGATTTTTTTGTATACTCCTCACATTGTTTTCAATGAATTTTATTGCGAAAAGATTTTTAATATAGACATTTTTGTAAAGGTTAATGAGCACTATCGAACGATGTGAAAATAACAATCTTTATATTTCGTACACTTTGATAAAAACTTGATGAAGTTGCTTGAAAAAATGTTTTTTGTGCACTCCTCACTATTTTTGCTCTGTTTTCAATATTATATTGTCGTTTGAAGATATGTGAAATGTCATAAAATTATAGGGAACGACTTCGACTGTCAGAATATTTAGAGAAAAAATTTCTTAAAGCCTTCTGGAAAATATTCCAGGGTCGATATCACTACTTTTGGTATGCCCTAAGTAGATGGGTAGAGTCTCATTGCTAGACCTCAAGACGATTTCGAAAGGACGGATAGAAAAGGACAGTTACGGCCTGATGCTCGATTAGGATTTGGCACAATCGAAATACAAGAATGATTACACTCGTAGCTTTGGAGAGAGTTTGCAAAAGTGTAGCGAGAACATACTAATCAGTCTAGGAAGCCGTTCATGATCATAAAAGCGTACGATCAAAGGTATTATCTGATCAAAACTCGGGATTCGCATTTGAGAAATCTCGGTAGAAACACTTACAATACTAGCAAGAACGAAAGCATTTGAAACAAAGTATATAGATCTAGTGTGTGCATGAAGAGACAGAAGTAAGAAGAAGCGCAAAACAAGACGGGCGTGTAAGTTTAAGAAACGTACAATATTATAAGAGAAGCGCAGAAGAAAGAAAACTATGATGTGGCGTATTTTCGAAGCACATAACTTAATTCTTTGAAATTTGATATAAGATAATAACCGTCATCTCACGAAGTTTTTTCATTGTACTCTTTTATAAGAATTACGGCGTTGAGAATCAAAAATTATGGGAGAAATTTTAAACTGAAAGAAAAAAGATTTATTCCTGGCTTAAGACTGAATTCGTAACGTAGAAAAAAGTTGGAGAGAAGTTCTAGAATCGAAAACTATATTTGCACTAACTCCTCAACACTTGGTTTTGAACGTAGAGAATAAAAACACGGAAGAAATTCTAACCTGATGGGATGCAACGTCATCGCATCGTTAGATGTCATTTGATCATTAAGAAAAGAAAACAGATGAAGAAAACTATACAAATAAAGAAGAATAAATGATTGATGGATGAACACTCAGGTCGTAAAATCAAAAAGATAAAGTTTAGGAGAATATAAGAATCGAAAACATGATTTCATTCTTTGAAAAAAAAATAGTTTCTTGTCGACTGATCTTGAAAAGAAAAAAGGCGCAACGTGCAAGAGAAACAAAGAGGTGTATTTTGCTGCTTAATCAAGACTCATCTGACGATTTAGAAGAGACAAACATCGAAAAGATATAAGTCTTGAGAAAAAAACATAATTCAATTTATTTGTCTCAGCTCAACTCATAAGTTAGAATGAAAGAGGAGAAACTAAAGACCAAACAAAAAATACTATTTTGTCTCTTTTTGAATGATTCGATGTTGGAGTTAAAAATAATTGTCAAAAATTTGATTTATATACCTGAACAGCTGTAACTCGAATTGAAACTGCTTTTTTGAAAAGTTAATTGGTTATAACCGAAAAGTTAAAAGCAGGTCAATTTTAACTTCAATACTGAACAATTCACCTATGATTGAAATGAGTAGAAAATCGAAATAAGCTACAAAACGAATAGAATAGTTAAACCCGTTGCACAAGATCTCTTCCACGATTTTAACAAGAAGAAAGATAGAAACAGTTGTATGGCTGCAGATGATGTAGACACAAAGATCTCACATGCATCTGATCGATCAGAAAAATAGAGAGATGAAAGAAATCGCAAAAGTCAAGAACGTCGATTTACGCATTGTGCAATATTCAACTAATACTTTCCAAAGAAAGACGAACGAAGGAGATTATGGCATTCGAAAGATAGTTTTCTGTACTCTGTAAAATCTATTAATAGTTAGTCAACGAGAAAAGAGACAAGAAATGAAAGAATTTCGAATGGGCAGTCTTGTTTATTACTAAAGACTAATTTCATGATTTAGAAAATAAGAAATATAAAAGGAATGAGCGAATTGAAAAGAGACAGCTTCACTTATTAGTCAACTCTCATTTAATCATTTTGAATAGAAGAAAAAGAAAAGATATAAAGATACTCAAGATGGATAGTTCTACTTGTTCTGCAAGACGAAATTAATAATAGCGAAAAGCAAAAGAAGAAAAATTAAAGAACTGAAAAGGAAAGTTTCTCTTTCTCTTCAAACGGAAGTTGATAATTTTGAAAATAAAAATAAAATCAGAAAGATCAAGCAATTAAAGACAAATAGTTACACTTATTATTGAGCTCCAATCTGTTGATTCTGACGAAGGAACACATCCAACTGTCCAAACCATTTTGAGTTCGGACTTTGTGCATAAGATAGACCCCAATGAGGTATGAAAAATCCCAAAATATTGAGTGCCCTTAGGCCTTCTGTCCAGAGTTATAGGCATTTTACTGAAAGTTTGCCCTATGGTATGGTATATACCTAAAAATTGAATGACAGTATTTCGATCTGAAATTTTGCCCAAAGAGAGGTCTATTGGTAATTAGAATGTCCTGAAAGTTTCAGCTCAAAAGAATGTTTTCTTCCCGAGTTATTAAACTGTCAAAATATGGAAAATTCTAGCATCGTTTGTGGTATATAGGTCATTTTTGAGAGTTTAATATCTCGAGAAAGAAACATTCTTTTGAGCTGAAATTTTCAGGACATTCTAATTACCAATAGACCTCTCTTTGGGCAAAATTTCAGATCGAAATACTGTCATTCAATTTTTAGGTATATACCATACCATAGGGCAAACTTTCAGTAAAATGCCTATAACTCTGGACAGAAGGCCTAAGGGCACTCAATATTTTGGGATTTTTCATACCTCATTGGGGTCTATCTTATGCATAAAGTTCGAACTCAAAAGGGTTTGGACAGTTGGATGTGTTCCCTCGTGAGAAGAAAAAAAAGAAAGAAATAAAGAAACTAAAAATAAATAGTTCTTCGCTTTTCACAAGACCAATTGATAGTTTCCACAAGAAAAGATCGAAAGGAATCAAGAAATTAGAAAAGGATAGATTCACCTATACCTCAACCTTCATCTGATAATTTCGAAAAGAAAACGCTAAAGACATTTTAAAATATTGGAAATAAATAGATCTTATTTTTGAAGACAAAGTTGATAAGTCCGAAAAGATAAAGAATACAGCAAATCAAGTAATTCAAAAAAGGTAGTTTCACTTCTTTCTAAGAAGTAAATCGATGATTTCGAAAAGAAAAAAGCAAAAGAAAGAAATTGAAAAGAATAATGGCATACATTGCTTCAAACATGGTCAACAATCTCGAAACGAAAATGATCAAATAAATTAAAGAATTTAAAAAAGGATAGTTTCAGCTATTACCAAACTCACGTCAGATGATTTGATAAGGAAACATACAAGACAAAAAATAAGTGAGAATTGATAGTTTTCATTATTCCTCAACATCAACTAGATGATTTTAAAAAGAAAAGAACGAAAGAAACGAGAGAATTATAAAATGATAGTTTCAAGTATTCCTCAACTCTTATCTCACCATTTCGAAATTTAAAAAAAAGGAAGGAAATAAGTTAACCGAGTTAAATATTTTCCCTTATTCTTCAAGATGAAGCTTATGATTTTTAATCGCAAAAGACGAATGAAATAAAGAAAACTGATGATGAATAATTCTCGCTATTCTTCAAGATGAAGTTGATATTTGCGAAAAGAATAAGATGAAATCAGTGAAGGAATTGAAAAAGGATAGCTTCTTATCGTGCTAAGAAATAAATTGAAAACTTCAAAAAAGAAAAAAACAAAGAAATCAAAGAGCTAAAGACGGATAGCTTCATCTATTGCTCAAGACGCAATTGATGATTTTGAAAAGCAAAGAATAGAAAAAAATGAAAGAATTGGTAAAGGATAGTTTTACGTATGCCTCAAATTTGATGTAAATATTTTAAAAAGAAAAAAGACGAATAAAATAATGAAGTAAAAAATTGATAGTTGCTTTTATTCTCGAAAGCTGTAATGATAATTTTGGATAGAATAAAAGGGAGAAGAATTATGAGAGTAAAAATGTTATTGCTTTTGATTACTTAACATATAATTAATAATGTCGAAGAGGGATAGACTAAAAAAGTCAAAAACATGAAAAAGATGAATTCAGTCATTGATCAACATTCTGTTGTTCAGTGTAGAAGTGAAAACACGAAAAATTTGAAGAACTGAAAAATAATATTTTCAGTTATTGCTTAAAGATCATGGAAATTTTCGAAATAGGACATAGAATGGCTTGGTATGGTGTTTTCAGAAAAGATGTATGGATCATTTCAGAAGTGGAAGAAGGAAAACATAAGAAAGCGTACTGAGATAATTAGTAATCATTTGTCTTACAATGTGAAACATGTTACTGACCGAGAGATGGGCGAAATTACGATGATGAATGTTTGAAAGTGATGCTACTGTTACGGAGGTTTCCTGTATGATTAGGGGAAAAGCTGATTATTCAGAATATGACTGAATTAAAATTGGTGGAATGATATCACATTGAGAAGAACTTTTTATGAACCGTTATCGAACTGAGGAAATGAATAGTTATTAATGGATGTGATATGCATTTGTTTCTGTTTTCGTAGACGAAATTTGGATGCGGTCGAATGTTTCTGCGGTGAAGCTATTCTGACTGCTTTACACATTATAGGATGTGTTGGTCAGGTTTTTGCTCTGAAAAATGAGAATGATCGCGGAGCTCGTTTTATTCAATGGAACGCTTGGCTCAGTGAAGTGGGTTAGTGAATTTTAACATTTAATTAATCATAAGACAATGTCAATTATTGATTAATATGACTACATCAGAGAGCGAATAGAATCGAATTTTTCTTGATCGAGTTCCATTCGATTCAATCCCAGTAGCAATACTTTCCACTAATCAAGGGCACACTACATCAATAGTTGTTTTCTCAAACAATCTAAATTGTCATGTTAAAACTGATACTTATATGAATTAATCATTATTCATATATTTCGAACTAAAAAATCTTTTATATTAGTACATCAGAACGAGCAGTTTATAATGTTGGTGTCAATTTTACAGCATTATTTACAATTTTTTACTACACTAGAAAAATTGGAGAAATTTAATGTAAAAAAGGAAACAAAGAATTCTGCCACATTGAAGTGTTCCATTATTATAAACAAAGAATAGTCTAATTGTTATAAAGAGAAAAAGACAATACTATAAATTGAGGTTAAATTAAACATGTGCAACAATCAATAAAAATAGGTTTGGTTTTTGCTGATGGCATTATATTTTTTTTTCATTAGTAATAGTTCACTCATTCATTTTCATTTCAAATTAGCCGATGTTCAGCTATCTATTAGGAAATTAGTTCGAGCTTGGTTTGATTCAGTTTGTTTTCGCTCTATGGACAATATTAAGACGAAAGCCATGTTAACAAATTTTCAAAGCTAAATGTTTCCCATTTTTATTTAAGAAAAATGCATGTTGCTTCATGATTTTATGCGTTCTATTAACTTTTATTTAAATCATGAAAAATTACATAGAATAAACAAAAAGTGTTTTGTATGTAAAAAGATTTTTAAGAAATCTATAAATTTTAGACATTTGAAGAAAAATTGAAGGAAAAGTTTTGCATGAAAATGAATCAAGAATGATGTGTTAAGCACGACGTTTTCCTTTGTTTCGATATGTTTAAATTTGTTTTTTTTGAAAGAGCATCCCAGGATGCAGGGCATGACGAAGTTCGTTTTTTAAAATACTTATTTCTTAAGTAGAAAAGAGGGGTCACAAGTTTCATGACCTAAAAAACTCTCTAAAAATGGCTGTTGAATTATATAAATCTCTATAGATGTTATAAAAACGAATCATAAATTTAAAAATTGAGCCTCATCATGCTCCATCTTGACAAGCTCTTTCAAACCAGAAAAAATTTAGAATGCGTGATCGAAATAGCATAAATTGATTAAAAACGAAAAATCGTTTTCATTTTTTTCAAAATAAGCATATTTTTCAAGAAGAGGTTAACAAAAATCATCGAAAATGTTGAGCAAAATGGAGGTGCCGAAGAAAAACCAATATTGTTCCTGAAATATCCGAAGATGGGCCATTTTCTCATCCATTTATCTCAATTTCAAACATTCAGACAAAAATTGACTTTTTTGGAGTCAGGGATGCCTTAAACTATTCCAGTTTATCGAAGCACAATGAACCATTTAGTGTTTGCCTATTCAAACCGTTTAGTCTGGAAGTAGAATACTATATCTTTGCTCGACGAATGAAAAACTTTCTGTAGTACTATAGAATGACACATCGTTTTGACATTAGCATGGAATAAACTATCCTCAATCGTACAATAACAAACCATGCTGAGGTTAACGTATAATAATCTACCATTAAGCCCATAATGATAAACCCTTTTTTTATGATCGAAGAATAGTCTATCTCCATAACTAGAATCATAAACCCTTTTATTAAGAATGTGGAACAATCTACCCTTAAACGTAGAGTAATCTACCGAGAACATAGGTTAGCAAACCCTTCGATTGAAAGCATGGGGTAATCAATAGGTGAACGTAGATCAATATACCCTTTTATTGCAATCGTAGAACAGTCTGCGTTTAGGAGTAAAATAATCAATCGTTTGGTTGAGAGCATAGAATAATCTACCGTGAATGTAGAATAATAAATCATTTTATTGCAATCGTGCAACAATCTACTCCTAAAAGTAGAATAATCAGCTCTTTGGTTGAAAGCGTGGAATAATCTACCCATAAACGTACAATAATAACCCCTTTTATCATAACCGTAGAATAATCTTCAGTTAAAAGGAGGTTAACAAACCTTTTTGATGAAAACGTTGAGTAATAAACCCTTGAATCGGCGTTATATACCCCTTGCGTTTTCATATACGTTTATCGTCATAAACCGTTTGGTTCATAGTCCCTTCAAGGATAGATGCCCAGGAAATATACCCTTGAAAGGGTTTTTGATGCGGTTTCTACCGTGCAACGATTGATTATTCTGTCGTTTTTTTTTACAGTGTACTTCCTAGATCTAGACCTTCTGAACGAAAAGCGTAAAATCGTAGGGAAAGGAAGAACATCAAATCGTATTACTCAGCTCTTTGTATCCTGTGAACCATCTTTATTTCATTATATTTTCTGTTATATGTAAAAGCGAAATATGTTAAGATGTAAGGATGTATGCGAACACCCGTTTCTGTGATGTATAGCAATCTTGACAGTTGTGTTCGAGACGACTAGTGGAGTATCAACTATTGATTTCTGTATCCTTCTTTAACTTTTTCTTGTAACTTAAATCGTAATTTTTAATGTATCTTGTAACATCGCTAAAATCAACATATACATGTGGTTTTTTTTTGTATCCCTACAGAGATAAAGTTCGTCTAAGTCTATTTCTCTCTCTCTCTCTTGACAAATTATTTCTCCACTTTATACGATAAATAAAGCAATACACTAACTAACTAACTATAGCCATACACTGAGAAAAGAAAGAGAAGAAGAACAGATAAGAAAAGGGAAGTGCGATGAAGCACAGTACATTGTTGACAGGCGATGATAGTCCCCCATCTAATAATGATTCCTATTACATCTAACTTTCAATCAATCGACGAAAAAACCTGTTTATGTATGAAATTTTACACAAATAGTTTCGTCATAATTTTAACGCTAAAAGTGTTCACAAAGCGACTATGTTAACCAAAGTCATGCCTTCACTCTGAAACAAATTGGGTCTTTGTTACTATAAAAAACCTTTTTCGGGTTTCTAAATGGTTCGGGAATCTCTGTTAGGGTTTCCGAATGGCGAGAAAACCCTGAAAGAATTTCCGATAGTGACAAATACATAATATTTTTAGAATGTTTAAAGAAGTACAAACAATAAAAATTGTTTTGCTTCCAAGTTTTAAGTATTGAAAACCTAATTCCTGTCTATCACTAATGCTATATATTGAAGAAAACATTTTTTTATCAGCTGATAAAAATTCTGCTTCTGCATCTATTCTTTTCAACAAAAAAAATCGTCGTCACATACGACTTATGGTATTTGTTAAGAATTTTTTACGTTGCAGGCGACTATGCTCACGGCGATTGTTTAAAAATGAAACGGTTTGAACACAGAAAAAGATAAAAACAACTGGTTTGGAGCTATTTGAATGGCTTCGCATGTCTGAACAGGTTTTTCGATTGGTTACACCCTCTAGCATCATCTCTTAGACTGATCAACTGTACAACTATTATTACATGTTTCGCCAAAATAATATTGTAACGCTTTATTTATATTATTTAAAAAGAAAACGAAAAAGTTTGTGTACCACGAAAGTGAATCGCTCCATTTAAAAAGAAATAATACTTTTTTTAGTGAGGAAAATAACTATAATTCGATGATAATCGAAGTGTTTTTCGCAAAGAATATATTATATTACGACAATAAGTATGCTATTATAAATATATGAAATGTAATTATTCATCACATTTGTTCTTTAAGTCTCCATTGTCTTCGAAAACTTTGGTTTGTTTCTCTTCAAAATAATATATGACTACTTCTATCAAAATTTCTAACTACAATGTTATCATACATTATGGTAGTTACATATACAGATAAGGAGATAAATTCTGACGAAATATTCGATGACACATAACACACGTGCACAAATATACTTATAAGATAACAAGTTAACTCAAAACATGTACATTAAAGTGAAATATATTCATGTCACAAGCAATCGCATCAACCTCTCAGAAGATGGTTCCATCGCTTCAAACATTATCAGTGGAATTGGTTTATCGAATTCTCGACAATCTTTCAATTAAAACAATATTTTTTTCATGCTGTAATGTTTGCACAAAGCTCAATGCAATCATAAATACGTATCATCGGTACCAGGTAATCTTTCGTTTTATTCTAAAATGACATGTTCATCACCTTTTCAATCCTTCATTTTCTTCTTACTGATATCAAACGAATAGATTTCATACAACAATATTCTCTAGCTGAGTGCATTATATAAATAAGAAACCAGTACTTGAAAAATAACGAAATAAAAGGGTGGGTGAGAACGAAAAGTCGTCGGCATGTGAAACAGTGTGCTCTACCGCTTCCAAGACAAATGGCAACAGTTACGCAGTAAATCATAAGTGCATATGAGTCGGGATTTGTTGATACAGTTGTTCTAGAGCATTCCACAGCATATCCACTCAAGAAAAATCAAGGTCTTCAGACTCATGTTTGTTAAGATATTAACAAAACAAAAAGAAATACTTGGCTACATTTTTATTCAGTATAATATGCTTGAAAGTAACACTATCATACTGGTTGTTAATTCTAAGTAAAAAAAGAACCACTAACTCAGGTCAACAGGGACTCCACAATATGGATTGTGTAGAGCTTTTCACGCCGTATCTTTTAAAATAAATTCAAAGTTCCATCATTTCTTTGAAGCTGAGATATATGTAAAATAAGAAATGTTGCAATCATTTTCGCACATCCGGTATTTTCGAATTATAACGAAACTTCTCTTCCAAACTTTTAAACCATTTGTAAGAGCACAAAAAAACCACCGAGTAATTCTATCAAAAACACAAAACATAGAAAATAGCGCAAAAATATTTTCAAAAAAACTGTTTAAAAATTCCACAAAACTAACCTTACACAATATCTGCCTGATTTCTTACGAGATAAGAAGGTGATTCTCATTTCCTCTTCTTTCTCTCCTATATTTATCATTTTCCTTATTCATAGACACTTACTAAGCTGGATCTTGCGGGCAATAAAATTAGAGATATTGGAGCACAATATTTTGCTAATATCTTACGCGACAACGAGGTAACCCTTATTTTCTCTTCTATATCTTTCTCTCATATTTATCATTTTCTCTATTCACAGAAACTCACTAAGGTGGATCTTCGGGACAATCAAATTCGACATATTGGAGCACAATATCTTGCTGATGCCTTACGCTATAATAAGGTGATTCTCACTTTCTCTTCTTCATCTCTCTAATATTTATATTTCCCTCCATTCATAGACACTCACTGAGCTGTATCTTGGGGAAAATCAAATTGGAAATGTTGGGGCACAATATCTTGCTGATGCCTTACGATATAATAAGGTGACTCTCATTTCCTCTTCATCTCTCTCGCATATTTCTCTCTTTCTCTTTAATCACAGACACTCACAGAGTTACGTCTTTCCAAAAATCACATTGGACATGTTGGAGCACAAAATCTTGCTGATGCCTTACGGGATAACAAGGTGATTCTCATTTTCTCTTCATCTCTCTCTCATATTTCTCTCTTTCTCTCTTCACAGACACTCACTGAGCTGAATCTTCGAGGTAATCAAATTGGACGTGTTGGAGCCCAACATTTCACTGATGCCTTACCACATAACAAGGTGATTTTCATTTAGTCTTTAACTCTCTCAAATTTGTTTTTTTCTCTATTCCCAGACACTTACGAAGCTGGATCTTGGCGAGAATGAAATTGGAGATGTTGGAGCAGAATATCTCGCTACTGCCTTACGGGATAACAAAATGGTTTTCATTTCATCTACTTGATCTCTCTCTCATATTTATATTTCTCTCTATTTACAGACACTCACTGAGCTGTATCTTGGGGACAATCAAATTGGTCATGTTGGAACACAATATCTCGCTGATGCCTTACAGAATAACAAGGTGACTCTCATTTCCTCTTTATCTCTCTCTAATATTTATCCTCTCCTCTATTCACAGACACTAAATGAGCTGAATCTTCGGGGCAATCAAATTAGACATGTAGGAGCAGAATATCTCGCTAATGCTTTACGAGATAACAAGGTAATTTTCATTTCCTCATTTTCACCTTTCTTACATTTACATTTCTTCTTATTTGCAGGCGCTCACTAAGCTGGATGTTTGGGGTAGTGAAATTGGAGATACTGGAGTACAATATCTTGCCGATGCTTTATGGGATAACAAGGTAATCCTCTTTTCCTCTTCATTTTTCTCTCATATCTATCTTTTTCTTTATTTACAGACACTGACTGAGTTACATCTACGGTGCACGGAGTTTGGACATATTGGAGCACAACATCTCGCTAATGCCTTACGAAATAACAAGGTGATTCTCATTTCCTTTTGTTTATCTCTTACCCATATTTATCTTGCTCACTATTCGCAGGCACTCACTGTGCTGAATATTTCCTACAATAAAATAAGAGCTGTTGGAGCACAATATCTCGCTGATGCTTTACGAGAAAACAAGGTAATTCTCATTTTCCACATTATCTCGCTTTCATATATACCTTTTCCTGTATTCACAGATACTCACTGATCTGAATCTTCGGGGCAATCAAATTGGACATGTGGGAGCACAACATCTTGCTGACGCCTTACGAAATAACAAGGTAATTCTCATTTCTCTTCATCCCTCTCTCATATTTATCTTTTTCTCTATTCACAGACACTCACGGACATGAATATTGAAGGCAATGGAATTGGATATGTTGGAGCACAATATCTCGCTAATACCTTACGAGATAACAATGTAATTCTCATTTCCTCTTCTTTATCTCTTTCTCATATTTATTTTGCTTCCCATTCGCAGACACTCATGATGTTGAATCTTGAACGCAATTGTATTGGAAATGCTGGAGCACAACATCTTGCTCACGCCTTACGAGATAACAAAGTAGTTCTCATTTTCTCTTCATCCCTCTCTGATATTTATCTTTTTCTCTATTCACAGACACTCACCGTCCTGAATCTTTCATACAATAAAATTGGAGATATGGGAGTACAATATCTAGCTGATGGCTTAGGAGAGAACAAGGTGATTCTCATTTTTCTCTTCATCTCCCTCTCATATTTATCTTGTTATCTTTTCACAGACACTCACCATGCTGAATCTTGAGCGCAATGAAATTGGAGATGTTGGAGCAGAACATCTTGCTAAGGCCTTACGGAATAACATGGTAGTTCTCATTTTCTCTTATTTATCTCTTTCTCTCTGTTCACAGATGCTCACTGAGCTGTATCTTCGGAGTAATGAAATTGGAGATGTTGGAGCTCAATACCTCGCTGATTCCTTACGAGTTAACAAGGTAATCCTCTTTTGTTCTTCATTTTTCTCGCATATTTATTTTTGTCTCTATTTACAGACCCTTACTGAGCTGCATCTGCAATGCAATGGAATTGGAGCTGTTGGAGCACAACATCTCGCTGATGCATTACAAGATAACAAGGTGGTTCTCATTTCCTCTTGTTTGTCTTTGTCATATTTATCTTGCTCTCTATTCGCAGACACTCACCGTCCTGAAGCTTGCACACAATAAAATTGGAGATTTTGGAGCAAAATGTTTCGCTGATGCCTTATTAGTTAACAAGGTGATCTTCTTTTCTTGTCTATTTTTCGCTCATATTTATGTTTCTCTCTATTCACAGATACTGGAGAGATTGCATCTCACCTCTTACATGATCTCTTGGCCACTTAAAGACCAACTGCAGCAAGAAGACAATCGACTGATATTCTAATTGAGCTTTTTGTAATTTTTGATTGCTAGCTAGTAAATAATTGCCGTCGTATTCTTTATTTTTTGATTCTATTTTCGTTCGTGTATGACCAAATATACCTGTGGATGAGGATGGCACGATCGCCTTATACTATACACAATTCTTCATACCGTTGTGAGAGAAGTATACAAAGACAAAACGGTCTGTGAGGTTATTCTAATCGATCAGTATCTCTTGGATCAAGGTATGGTCCCTATCGGATAGGGCTCTGAAAATGATTATTCTTATCCCTGTCCTTCTCAACTATTTAAGACATTCAGTTTGTCGTTCCTTTTACGATGATGATCATAGTTTGAAAGAGAAGAAAATATTAAATTGAGCTTAAGTATGAAAGAATAAAAAGAAATAATTACATTGTAATGAATTGTGATCAGCAATCTATTACAATCAAGCTAATATGGAGGGAAAAGATAAACTTACGAGGGAACCGTCCTAACTGATTAATCGATTTTGAGCTTAATCTCTATGCATAAGGTAGACCCCAATGAGGTATGAAAAATCCCAAAATGACAAATCCCCATAGGGTTTCTTCTTGAAGGTATAGGCATTTTACTGAAATTTTACTGTGGAGTATGGTATATAGTAAAAACTGGAAGTATTGTCTTTTAATCTGAAACTTTGTCCATAGAGTGGTTTACTAGTGGGTAGAATAATCTGAAAATTTTAGCCGTAAAGAAAGTTTTTTTCATAACGTATTAAAGTCGAAAAAAACCAAGAAATATTTTGGAATATGGGTGAGTTTTAGCAGGCTGAAAACGTTATGAAGAAAACGTTCTTTAGAGCTGAAATTCCCGAGATATTCTACCCATTAGTAGACCATTCTATGGGCAAAGTTCCAGATTAAAAGACAATACTTCAAGTTTTTACAAGATACCATACTTCACAGTAAAATTTCAGTAAAATGCCTATAACTCCAAGAAGAAGACATTGGGTTTTGTCAAGGAGATAACATGATTCTGTGAGTTTGTGATTTAAAATGATCTAAAACGATTTAAAAATGACTTTAAATCACATTAAATCAGTTTTTCAAGTGATTTAGCACGATTTGGAGTGATTTGATTTTTATTTAGGAGGTGATTTAAATCAGTTATTTCCCTTGGGATTTGTCCTTTTGGGGTTTTTCATACCTCATTGGGGTCAACCTTATGCATAGAGATTAAGCTCAAAAGCGATTAATCAGTGGGGACGGTTCCCTCGTTAGTTGAGAAAAGTCGATGAATTGAATGACTTCATTATAGTGTATCATTCTTATTTACAGATTATTTTTGTAATTTTCAATATTAAATAATTTAGAAGAAAAATATCGTCTAATAAGAAAAATAAAGAACATTCATCGACAATATGATATTCATTTTTCAATTAGTCGATAAAACAAATATATAATAATTGGTTTTATAAGGAACGAAGAAAAATCAAAAGACAGTTGAGATTTGTTTCGTTTTTCATTCTTCTCTGTTGTATATGTATTATTTAGAGGACAGATAAAATTTCGAATATAGACTGACTTCTGTACAGAAATTGGAACTTATTCATAGTTCTAATATTTGAACAAAACTATTATGTATTTTACGCATTAATCAATGTATGTCAGTGAAAGTTCTATATAAAAATTCTATTTTGCAAACAGACTTATACTTACAAAATAAATATAAATACTAACGAAGAATATCTTTCTATAATATATGAATAGATAAAGACAGTTGTGAAAAAATCATAGGTTTTTTCCGCACGCTGGAAATCGTATAAAATATAAGTACAGGGTGGTCCATAATTAACGCAACCAAATCATAAAAATTGAATATCTCCATTACGGCTCGAGCAAAGGAGCTGATTTTTTTATCAGTGATAGAGGCATGTATAAGCTTTATATTCATAAGGACATGCCTTGACAGATCCTCTATTAAGTGACTCTATTAACTTCAAGAAAAAAAAATTTTGCTTTTTCATATATGAAAAAAATAATCAAAAGGAACCAATGTAATAGAAAAAATGAAAAGCTTTTCGAAAAAGAATGCACGATATGCTAGAATATATGTTCAAATTGCTTGCCTTCTGTACCGATAGACATCGGACAATGATTAGCTACTGAGCGACATGTTCTTTGGCATAATTTGATAATATCATTGAGCGATGAAAATTCTTCTTTAATTAATACTTTTAGTTGATTGCGATCGCGAGGTTTTTGAACATAACACAATCGTTTATTATTCCCCATAATGAAAAATCACACGGAGTAAGGTCTAGAGATTGTGGTGGCCATTCAACAGTACCTCGACGACCAATCCATTGTAAAAGTGTATTATCTAAATAATCTCGTACTACTTGACCATAATGTGGAGGTGCGCTGTCTTGCTGCCATATCATTGTTTGATAGTTTGAATGTTCTTCAAGTTCTGGTATGATATTTTTCTTTAACATGTGAAGATAGCTGTTCGATGTAGCATTATCTTCAAAAAAAAATGATCTAATGATTCCATTATACCATATTCCTCCCCACGCAATTACTTGTGGAGTATTGAGCTCTTGTTCGATCACAAAATGTGCATTACTATTACTCCAATAAACACAATTGTGTCTATTGACACGACCGTTTGTTTGGAATATGGCTTGATCTGTCCACAAAATTCGATCTAATAAAGTTGGATCTTCTTCAATTGTATCTAAAATTCATTTGCAAAATTCTATTCTTCAATCAGGATCATCTTCATTCAAAGATTGTAATAATTTTGGTTTATACGCTTTTAAATTAAGATCTTTCATTACACGTTGTAATGTTAAATGCGAGATATCAAGATCATGTGCTGCTCGTCTTTGTGATGTTTGTGGATTAAGAAGGAAAGTTTGAGAAACAAGTTGAATATTTTCATCACTGTTGACCAATTTTCGTCTTCCAAATCCTGGTACATCTTCGATGAAATCTGTCTCATCAAATTTTTTTGCGAATCCGAATTTTATCATCGGGAGATTCGTGTTGGAAAGTTTCATTAATTGTTTGCGTTATTCCTCCTGTTATCTAATATTGCTTGAGGAGAAGGATTCGTTGTTCTTTTATCAATCTCGGTATCTGGACGTACGACTTCAGATTAAAATGCGATAGAAAATGTGAAACAGAAAAGCACAAGCCATATAACAGTATAGAAAAAATGATTTATATAGTGTAAGAAAATGACGTGTGTTTTACGAAAATAGAAGAAGAAAGATATGTAAGAAGAATATATATGAACGTACAACACGTGTTATTTATAGGTTCATTATATTTTCTCTGAATAAGCGTTCTTTCTTCCTAGTACATTATACCTTTTTTTATATATGAAAAAAACAAAATTTTTTCTTGAATTCAATAGAGTCACTTAATAGAGAATCTGTCAATGCATGCCATTATGAATATAAAGCTTATACATGCTTCTATCACTGATAAAAAAATCAGCTCCTTTGCTCGAGCTGTAATGGAGATATTCAATTTTTATGGTTCGGTTGCGTTAATTATGGACCATCTTATATTTTTCAAGTGCTCATGCTTTTTATAAACTAATTTGATCCTTGATGATTGTGTAGCTAATTTAGTTACTGCTTGATCTCAGTCTGAAAACAGGTTTGGAAAATATTTGTTGAAAGTGAACCATATTGCAAATAGTTGCATGTGAAATATTATGCTGAGTGTTATTGAGAACAGTTTGTTTCCTCAGCTTTACACATTACTGTAAGAACAAGGACAAAATCTAAAAAGAAATGACATAATGATTTTATTCTTAATCGATTTTAAGAATGAAGTGGTTAGGTGAGGTGAAAGCAAGGGAATGATTATAAGGAAGACTGAGGAAGAGAAGAATGAGTGAGACTTAATCTTTTCTTTATCCAGTCACCAACTCTCAACATAATGTTGTTTGAAGATCATAAAAGAGAAACTTTTCAAACGCTAGATTATGACAATCATGTGTAGTAATAAATAAAATTCTCAATAAGATAGGCATATTTTATATATAATAATGTCATAAAAATGAACTCTTGATAGGTCCCCATTTCTATGTCAAGTTAGACTACATCTGATAAGACGAAAAATGATTATTAGTTACAATAATCAACAAGAATATGTTTTTACATTATATCTTATCAATAAAAACAATTTATGGTTTGCACTCTTTTATGAAAATATTTTCTTTGTCTGTCCATGTTTTTGACGTATCGAACTTCTGCTCTATAAATATACATGTGTTGAATGAATAAAGTTCGATGTTTAACCGATTTTTATTAAAATGAAAATGATGTTATTTCGTTTCTATTATGAACTATATTTGTTACTTTTTCTATTGAATAAATGCAAGAACATTTCAAATCCTATAACACCATTCCTTACAAACAAACATTCCATGGAACTAAAAAAAGATATTGCTGATTTATGGTGGATAGTTGATGATAATGAACAACACATAACGTTTGAGTTACACATAAAGACAACTGGTTGGATTGCTTTAGGCATTAGGCCGAGTACGTAATTGATTTTCATGAACAGAATATTGATCATATTTATCATGCAGATGGTGATATGATCAATAGTGATATTGGTGTAGGCTGGATTGATCAAAGAGGTGATGTTCATTTTCAAGTAAGACATTTCTTATATAAATAACAAGATGAATTCATTGGTTTATTGCTTTGAAGATCGTTATGCATATGATACACAAAACCAATAATTGACAATACAACCAAAGATTGGCATGCTATTCAAGGTCGTGAATCAGATGGATGGACAGTAATTCAATTCTCTCGATTGATTGATACATGTGATACAATGGATGTTCCGATAAAAGTAAGAAATATAATTTTTTTCCAAATCAATTCTGATTATTTGTCAGTCTGGAACAAATATACTTATATTTGCTTATGGTCATAATGATCCTGATCAAACCAATAATGATATAACTTATCATGAAAATCGTCGAGGTATACGTGTTATTCCATTTCAATCTTATAGTGATCCACCATTAGAGAGCAAATTTATTGGTTTAGATTCATTTGATCTTCGTTTAAATAATGTTCGTTATGAATATGATTTTCATTTGATCTTACAAAATCCCAACAAATTATCCAACTAAACGACATACAATTGCTGTAGAATGATGATTTGTTACTTTCTTGACAATATTTATTTTTTTGACGTTATTTATTTCTAGCATAAGATTTTAATTGATAAAACTAATTACGATATTGTACATCATTTAATTATGTTTGAATGTGATCCAACAGTAGAATTCGATGATAACAATCTTCCTGACGATATATGTGATGCTATTATTGAAAAAGTTCAATTATGTCTAATAAATATAGCCATTGCTTAGGCTGTAGGTGGTGATGACGTAAGATTTCCATTGATTGAATTTAATTAAATAAAATAAATATTTGCTTTGTAGATTGTTGAATATCCAGAATAAGCTGGTTTTTCTATTGGTGGTGATTTTAATATAAAATATTATATAATTCAAATTCATTATGACAATCCAAAACTTCTCTCAAGTATGTTTTACTGTTTAAACTGTACAATGATATAGATATATTGTTATCTTAATAGATCTTCGAGATTCAACTGGTGTTAGATTTTATATCGATAATAAACTTCGTCCAAATGATATTGGTTATTTATCATTGGGGTGCAGATTCAGATGCATATGCATTAGTTATTCCACCAGGTGTAGAACAATTTTCAATTGATTCATATTGTCCATCAAATGCCACTCATGTATGATCTAAATCGAATTGCTTTTTTTCTTCATTATGAATTTAAAATCAATTTGAATGTGATTGTTTAAAATGTTTTCATTTAATTAGAACATTCCTGAATCGGGTATTACAGTTTTTTCTGCATTTCCTCATACACATCTTCAAGGTATTTGTATGAAATATTTCATTGAATAGATCCATTTCACTTTATATATAAATAGGTCGAAGTGTTTGGACAAAATTGATTCGAAATAAACGTGCTATTCAATATTTATTTAATGCTGAATCATACAATTTTAATTATCAATTTCATAATCAACTACCAAAACGTATTCAACTTTATCCAGTAGAATTTTTATTTGTGTAAATATATTTATTGAATTTATTACTCGTTGTATATATACTACAAAAAATAAAAATCAAACGACTATTGTATGAATAAAAATACATTCGTGTTTTTATTAGACTATTTCGTCTTTTTTGTTTTTAAATGATAGGGTGGAAAACGAATGAAAGATGAAATATGTCTTCATGGTTTTGTTTATTATCCTCGTTTGAATCATATTAGTGTGTGTTTAACACATAATCCAATGTTAGCATGGCAAAATCTACTAAATATTTCTTTGTAATTCTTCATTTATTCAATATTAACATATTGATGATCTTTTCTTTTTAGAGAAAATGTTGTTGAATTTCAACAAACATTGATGAATATCAAATGAACATCTGCATTAGTTGATCAATGACAAATATTTTATGATAATGCACCTCGTATTGTTACTTATGGACAATCTTATCATATAACAACGGAATCATTCTCAAAATTACCAGAATATGAAGATTTGAAAGAGAAACAATGCAATGTTGCAAGTCAACAACATATATCTCTTCTTTTTATCATTATTACAATTCTATTGCAGAATATATTTTGAAGTATTGGAACGAGATTATCACACTGATACAAACACATAACTGAAAATACATGTTAATACATAAAAAGATGATCGTTTGCTATTAACAATTGCCTTTCTTGATCATTATTTTCTAAAAAAAAAAACGGTTTATTTAAATAGGAATAATGCCTAACTATCAATGAGAGAAGGTTATTTAACATGAGATTTAAATTGATTCGGTTCAAGATATCTGTAACTTATGGATATTAGTATGATATGCACTAACCTACTCTAACCGCTATTTAACTCAAATTGATGATTATTCGATAGAGCTTGAAATTCTCCACTCTAACCCCTTTTCATCTGGATCTTAATAAGAGTTAATTTTTGACGATAGAAAGATTATCGAATTTCTTCTTCTGTATACATGAACTGATTCTAGTGGAACAATTAGAAATAATGGACATTATCGATGTAATTAAAATAGCAATATGATCTTTTTTATCAGTTTTTATGCATTATTGATCAAATAATACCATAAGGTCCTTTACTTCATGAATGTCCCTATACATTATTGACCATTTGACAACTATTTTATTCTAATGCACTGGAACATTCATGGATTAATTCTCTTTCCCCATAATAGAGGCTTCCAGAAGCTTCGAAACTGTCCAATGTTTAGTTTTTGAAGAGGGTTCGGCTATGAGAGGACTACTAATATGACTTACGTGCAAAAATTCGGAAAAATATATAAGATATCATTGTTTCAGTCATCTTGAATATTTATTTACAATAAATTGATATCATCTTACAATTCTGTGAAATTCAATATAAAATATAAAAACAAACATACTATTAGAAGATGTGCCAAAAGTTACTTCACAAGAAAAAATTGAATATTCCCATATTACGACTCGAGCGAACGAGCTGATTCTTTTACCAATGATAGAGGCGTGTTCAAGGTTTATATCTATCAAAACCATGCATAGAGAGACTTCTTATGAAATATCACTTTTATAGATAGAAAAAGAACTGATAGACTTAACAAAGGTTTTCTTTAGGCGTGTCTTCGTGAATATAAAGTACGTGTATATATTGGTTATTCTTGGCTGCTCATTTACTACATTTGTCTGTGTACCCTATTAATTCATTGCATATCTCTCTAACAAAAATTACATAAAAAGACGCCAACATACATGTAATATTGATTGACTTGTTTTAATTTCCTTGCTTCGTAATTATATCAATAAATTGCTTTGACATACATATGAATGCATATTCAATGGAGAGATATACAATGACTATTCCACTTCATAAACACATCACCGAATAGATGAAAGAAAAGGAGATAAAGCACATCTCAAACGGTGTTGGTGAAGAAGCATATTTTTTACGGTTATAACCATCGGCAAGTACAATACGAGACGTTGTATAGTACACTTTCTCAAGTGTAGAATGCTTGCCGATGTAAAGTATCAGTGATTAGAAGAAGACCAATTTTGAAAATCGTTGGACATAATACAAGTCCTGGGCTTGTAATACATCTTTCATATCGATTATTCTTTAGAGAACTTCTAATATATGATGTGCTTCTGTTGTCAAAGAGGATTAGGTGACATTATGGTATTATTTGATTAATTATGCATGAGTTGGTTAGAATCAGTTCACGTCTACAGAAGAAGGAATTCGACAATCCTCCTATTGTCGAAGACAGTAAGATATTATCTGTGCTCCGTAAAAGAAGCGTAGGCATCATACCTAGAACAAAGCAAATTTCCAAAGCAATTCGAAGAATGATGATGAGTCTCTTTCGCTTTTCTTCTTCATCATTTCTGTAGAAAAAATAATATAGTAAACAATACTATGATCACGTTCAAGTGCAAACCTTGGGATAGTAGTTGGCCAAATGAATGATAAATCGTTCAGGTTCACTTGGATGCATGACATTGGTGTTTTTTCCTATACATTATAAACAGAAAGGACAGATTCTAATACGTGACTGCCACAAGTCATTCTCATAATAGATTAACGGATATTTATAATACATGTTTGCCATCAATTTGTACTTAAGTCCAGCTTTTACTCAAAGAAGTCTCAATATTTCAGATATTCTTCTTGGTATAACAAAAACATACAAAAACTATGTTAATTATAAAGATGTAAGGAGAAAAGTTATACATGAAATAAATGACTGAATTTTACTTTTTACTTATTGTCACCGTATTACATGCAAACAGTGCTTTATCTTTATTTTCGTTTTTACATTCGTGTACTCTTCAAGTTATTTGAAATCTACCGAGAGCACGTTCTTTCTTTATACTTTGTTGAGAAGTCGTTAAAGCAAAAGAACTTCAATTAACTGATAGCAGATTTGTGGTTGTGGCTGAAGGCTTGACATCATCGGAATCCCATATATTGAAGTTCTGTATAAGAAGAAATTATTTTATAAACTATTATTAGTAATGTCTTACTCACGGGTAAGATCACGGTGTTTCTTGATGTTAATTTAGATATTTGTTCAACTGAAATTTACTCAAACGAAGAATGATTAGTAGTCAAACGTACATTGAAAAAATTTATTACATAATGGATATATTATTAAATTTGATTATGAGATACTAGAATCAATTGCAGACAAATAAGATGAAGAAGTTTAAAAAAAGGACAAGAACAAAAATCATAATCAATATTAATTAATTGCTCGATTCCAATTCATTCATTTTTATTGTTAAATATTTAAAGTTTTTTTTTTTCCTAAAGAATTAAATAAAACAAATGAAAAATTTATTGAATCAATCTAAAACTGCAATGATAAGTATATATCTTCAAATTCTATATGGAATTCATAAATGTTTCCGATGATCTTATTCAAATATGTTCAATTTAGTATTGAATCTAATATAATTGATAGTCTTTTATCTAAATCAGGTGCATGATCATCTTCATCGATTGTATGAACAACTTAAAATGTAAAATTATTTCTTAAAGTATATAGTACAAATACTATTGTCTATTTCGAAATGTGTAAGGTGCTCTACTGTTTTTTTTTGAATTACTCAAGAACACAAGCAGCTGGAGATTTGCAGTTTGTGCCAGTCAAAACAGAAGATAGAAAAACGACTTTTTCTCCAATATTATATAGATGAAATTGTTTTAAAACCACTCATTTTCACAAAATGTCAGGAAAATGTGTAGAAACAGTGTATCATTTGGATGAAACTTTGACAAAAAATATGAAAATTAAGAGAAATGCACATTTTTCGTGCAAATAAACAAGTGATTTCATTTGTTCAATATTAGAATGTGGAAAGATAATCATTCGAATTATATCTTAAATTATAGATTTATAATCAATCTACCTAGATCACATGACAAAATCAAAATTTCATTCAAATGATAGATCATTTTCATGCATGTTTTGTAATATTTTGTAGCAAATGATTAATATTTAAATGATTTCATCTTCTACAATATTGGAGAAGCAAGTATTGCATTGTCCTTGCTTTCAATTAGTGAGAATTGCAGCACTCTACTTGTCCACATTCTCAAGTTATTCAAAAAGCAGTGAATGACGTTGTATTTTGAAATGGACAATAGTATCAAAAAATAATGGTGATATCCTTATACTGTTATCTAGTCGTTTTGATGATCTTCTATTACTACTACCACTATCCAAACCATTGAATGATATATAGCAACCATTTTTTAATAAATTATTCAAACAGCTCATTTTTTCCTTTTTAGTTTTATAATACCTAAGTTTCTTTTTATTCAATCATCAATTGTATTGTTTTAATTGTTGTACTAATTATGGAGTTTTTTTAGAAGAGAAAAGTTGAATTTGTTTTCTTGAAAAGAAAACTGTCCTTTGGAGAAGTTCTTCAAACAATGTAAAAAAAATACCGTTTAATAATTTTGTAAAAGAATAGAATAACACAATATGGATGAAGAATGTATAGAAGCAATAAAATAAGATAGAAATGTGTATATTGATTTTATTGCTTAAATATTGAAAAACATATCGTAATTATAGTTTTATGAAATCATCAAGTAGTATATGGTCAAATTTATTGTTGAATTTTTTTTATCATATTTTAGAAAGTGTCGGCACCCATTGTAACTCAGTACCATATGATTGTCATGAGTACTGCGCATACTAAAAATAATTAATATTCAGATCCAGTACACGCTTATAACTACAAGGGTAATTTAATATTTTAATAAAAAAATGAGGATGAGATTGTCTATACTTAGAATATTAAAACAACATTGATCATTATCTATCATAAATCATATTAATGTTTCAGAATATTAATCAAGTTTATTATTATTTATCACATAGAAAAAAAAACGCATAGTTCTTTCGTTTTGTAGGAAGGCATAGAGTATATAAATGATTATGTCAGATTAGGTATTAGACAAAAATTTAATAATCATCAGGTTGACAAAGCAACTTTTTTTTATAGAAAAATCTTGCTGACAGGTATCCAGGAAAATTTAGAAAATTCTGGATTAGGGTTAAAATATTCTGTCAACGACAAACATCATCGGAAGGCTTTCAGATAATTTAAATACCTGGCCGTAAGAAATTACCTTATTATGAAAAGATTAATAACAAGAAAATTATTTAAAATAAAAATAGAACATACTGATAAGCTTACAGGTAAGATATTTTAAACTCATCTATATTTAAAAACTCATTTAATCACTAAATTTAGTATCAATCAAATAAGCCTTGATGATGACAGTAAGAAAATAAATTTGCACAATAAAAAGAAAGGTAAAAGAGAATTTTTATTGTACTAAAACTTGAGAACAAATCATAATATGAAGTTTAAAAAATTTAATATAAAGATAATATTTAAAAAAATCTTTATAATTGATAAAAACAAAATTTTATTTTCCACAAAAAAGTCTCATTTTTTTATTTAAATTTTCAATCAAAATATCCTAAAAATCATTCTTTCCCATTATATTATCCATCTATATCACATATTTACAAGACAAAATTTAAATGAAATTTAGAATTATCTAACAGCTTGTTAATATATATCTATATATACGTTCACACTTTAATTATGAAATTATTTTTTCAAGATATATGCTTTATAAATCCTTGAACTAACAGGTTTCTAGTAATTTACCGGCACATGACACATCTGTTTCTAACTTCTCTCTTTCTCTCAATCTAATAAAATGAAGAAAAACAGAAAGCAAGAAAAACTCTTCTTTCCTGTCTGCACATAATCATTCTTGAGGAAAGAACTAAATAACATATTTTCATGTTATCATTTTTTTTCTTCTTCTACTCTTTTGCTAACAACTAACGTTAACAGAACTTACATTATAATTTTTCTCTTCGCTCAACATTCTTGCTAAAATTTTGTTATATTATGACAACATATAAACGTACAGAAACATATTATTTATCTGAAGAACAATATGATAATTCATTAAATGATTTAGCTGATCGAATTAATTCACTTAATGATCGATTAACAATATCAAATATTGAAAATATAATTAGTGAAACTCGTCAAAAACTTGACAAATGGCGTTTAGATTGTTATTATGTAATTGATAATTATTATGATCAAAAATGTCGTGAACTTGATCAACATGTTGCTGAAATTGTTGATAAACAACGTAAAGAAATAAATCGAATACGTTCAAATTTAGCTACACTCATACATAAACAAGATATTTTAACTAAAGATATTGATTATATAACAACAATAACTTGTCAACTTGAACAAGATATGGATGAAACAAAAGAAAAATATCTTCAACTTAATATACATTCATTAGAAATTAATAATAATTTAATACAAATTCAACAAAAAACTAATACATATAATCCATCAATTATTCAACCATCTTATAAAACAATAAATTATCTTGATGATAATTCAAAAATTTTATGTACGAATGAACGTTCTTTACTTATACATAATAATTCAAATATATGTTTATTAGATAAAGATTTAAATATTCTTAAAGAAAAATTTTGGTCACAAGGTTCAATTATAGATGTATGTTGGTCATCAACATTAGCACGATTTTTAGTCTTAACACGTAATTATTTATTTCTTATTGATGAAAGTACAATGTCAATTGTACGTGTACAAAAAATTGCAAAATTATCTTGGTCATCATGTACATGTTCTGATACATGTTTATATGTAACAACAAAAGATTGGGCTACAAAAGTTTATCAATTTACATTATGGCCATCAATTCAATTATTAAAACGTTGGCAATCACCACAAACATGTAAACAAGATGAAATAATAAATAATATTATATATAATAAAGAAAAATTAGCTTTAACAATTTATAATCGTTTAACTAAAACAAAATCAATTGAATTACGATTAACAACAACATTTGATCGTTTATGGTCACTTGATCTTGATATTGATTATGATTCACGTACAATGCGTTGTTGTTTAATTAATTATGATGAATGGCTTGTTATTGATTGGAATACATCACATATATTTCATATATCAAATGATGGAAAATTAAAATTAACATGTGATTATAATCCATCACCTTCTTGTGCTGCAATGTTTGGTGCAAATATATTAGTTATATCAACTGCTGATGGAATTAATTTACATAAACTATAAAAATATTATTTTGTTTAAAAGACAATTTTACGTTTTTATTTTCGTGTCTTAAGATAACCAATTGTCGAAAAATTTTGCTTTTTGTTGTTGTCGTTTAAAATAAAGAATTTTTAATAAATTAATCTTTTATTTAATTCATTTTCATAAATGTAGGATTAAATAACGTTAGTCTTTGATATATACATCTGTTTGCAAAAAAACTTTTTTTTCTGAACGTCTTTTTCTCTACTATTATAAGTAAGTACAAGAATCATTTTTTTGATGGCTAAATCCTCGACACGTATACTACACGTTTGTATATATAGAACTATGATTTCCTTCTTTTTCAATACTTGTAGAAGTAAACAAATAAAATTTGAATTTATACTGTTTGTATAGTAGTTGTCGCGGGCTATCTAGCAGTATATAAAGGAGCACTTGTAAAGAAAATGATATATGCAGAACAATGTTTCTAAGTTTTTTTTTTATTAAAAAATAATAATAGCATTTTATTTCATAAAACTAAAAGAAAAAAAGAACATTTTAAAGAAAACCATTTAATACAATAATTCTTTTGATTTATATATAAAAAAAAAAGAAGTTTTTAGTATAGTTAAACTAAATCAATGATATTAAATAAATATTTGATTAATTTTAGAGAATGAAAGTTAAACTTTAAGTTCATGTTTCTACATTAAATTTCATCGAAAGAAAAATGCATTATTTCTAGTTGATGCGTGCTGAGCGAAGCGTAAAATTTGTTTTTATGTTGACTAATAACTTTCTTTTTTTCTTTATATAATACAAAAAAAAATGAAGTCCTATCAAGATTTTATGAATACAGGCTTTAACACATTATGGAATGTGTCAATTTAACCTTTTAAAAAAACAAAAAAAAATTATCAATATTGTATACTAATGATGTACTGGTGTTTTCAGGACGTATCACTGCTGTGTCATTGTTAATGTTATTTAATTAGACTCATTTAATAATTTTTCTTACAATCAAAAAAAAATATTCATTTGAGAACCAATGTTTTTCTTTTGTCAAATAGAATAATTCCAAAAGTGCATAAGATGAATGCATTATTAAGAACATATATTATCTCGAATGACAATTAAAAACTAATTATTTTATGTAAAAGATTTGCTTTTATTTTTTATTGATTATGGAGAGAAAGCATATATTCAAATGAAAAAACGGAAATTTCATATTAAGAGTTTAATCTTTCTTCATATCATTTGAATATTGTTCGATGAACTTCGAATGGATTCGAGTATCTATGAAAAATTCACATATATGCGAAGCTTTTTACATTTTAGTCTTATAGAGAATAGCTGAGAAGAAAACGACGTACTCACTGACATCAATCAAGAATACACATAATTTATTAATTTAATAGGTATGCAGAAACTTCTGGAAAATATACATGTTTCTATTACAAACAAATCTTTTAAACTTCCTGTATATTATAAAGATTCTTGGTGTGCTCACGAAGAGGAAATATTCTAATAAGTTTTGTATCTACGGATATGACTCATTCATATTCTATATAATTATCGTTTGTATTTCATTTTACAATAAGAGTCTAGTAAATTCTTACTAAGCTTTTTTTTTCTTTTGTAGAATCGGAAGTAAAAAAAGGAAAATGATTGAATCTCTTGTTGTTTAGTATTACAGTGTAATCAGCAAGAGGTCATATAACATAGCTTATGTTCATCCTATCAAATGACTTATTTCTTTTATTTTGTCTTTATATGGTATTAGAAAAAAAGATGTTATATTCTACGCGTTTTTTTATGATGCTCTACACTAAACTTCAATTCCTATTGGAAAATGTTATATTTTTACGAAAATTTTATTTAGAATGAATTCTTGTTTTCTTTTTAACATTATAATGTTGAATATTTCAGCGAATAATTTTAGCAAATATAATGAAATAAAAAATGATATACAATATATTTCATGATTAACTATTAATTTGAACGCATAAACGGTTTAAAATAATATTTCTATTTTAAAAAATAAAAAAAATCTACAAAGTATAATATAGAATATGTTTGTTTTAAAATATTAGAATATGCATCTATTTACACACTTTAATTAATAACATATTCTAATCTTAGAAATACTAATTAGTTAAAAGTTAAACAATTGATATTACTCTCATATATAGTAATGAGAAAACCTTTTAAACTTTACCAGTTATATAATTTTTTTTTGAGGTGCGTATATAAAAAATATACGCAGTAGTTAAACTACATAAAACATGTGAAATTCAATGTAATACAGATTATATCACCTTCCTCATTATCAGATGCTGTCTAAATAAGAATATATCCTAGTCTTCATAAATCTCAGAATTGTCGAATGTTGTTCGATGTCATATTCTGTTAAATTTTTTACGGAAGATCAATAATTATCTGAATTATGTCAAATTAATGAACCACATGGATTTTATAACTTATTTTATCGCCATATACATGCTCATTATCCGAATATGATACTACTTGAATTCGATAATATTATCTATATTTAATAAAAATTTGAAAAGAATATTTATTTTTCAACAAAGCAATAACTGTTAAAAATCTTTCTATAATATAAAGACATAAAACAAAAATAAGGTTTTCTTTTATAATGCATAAAGTTAACATTCTTACATTCATAAATAAAATAAATTTCCTAGTCACGGTCATAACTACTAATGATGTTTTCTTTATTATAACAGGAGAAAATTCTTTTATAGAAGAACTCTTTTTAATTCTTCATATGTCAAAATTATAGATACCAATGATTTAGAAAACGATTTAAAGATACTATTGACATTTCTACTCTTCTTTATAAAAACATTATATTGATCATTCATTACAACGTAAAAGATAAATGCTAAAACATTAGACAATTAGCAGAATATATAATTTAATCATATAATTTCATCACATTTATGGAAATTTTTAATTGACGAATCAGATCAAATTATTCTTCACATTGTTTATGAATATTGGTACTATAGCGTGAAAAAAAAAGCACAAAGACAAATATAGATTGAAACAAACTAAGAAAAATAAATAGTTATATTTTAATGAGAAGTACGAAATGTGTACCCAAAATAAGCTATAAATATATACTACTTATATAGTTGCAATAGATTACTACTCTAAATCATTTCATTCAGTCATTCAACCTGTTACCAATATTATTAGTATTATTTCTTGCCTATGAAGAATGATATCATCGATATGTATGCTATTTTGGCAAAATCATTTGTTTATAAAAAATATTTGAAATCAAAACTTACAAGTAATCGATTATAATATTAAAAGAGAAAACTGAAATAATTATAGAAGCATACAAAATGAATAATCTATGCATTTACAATGTTTCACTATTTTTATTGATGATTGATGGTATTTACAGTGTGTGGATGAAATGATTGCATGCAATATTATTAAATATGCAGCAGACAAAATCAAAAAACACATGTTGTAGAATTAATTAAAATTTTATTCAACGTGCCAGAAATACATTTAAAAAGATAGCTTAGAACATGTTAATTTTGTGGAATTAATAAAAGTAATGAATGCGGAGGATTATGTTCGGCGTGACTGATGTCTAATATATTGTATTTTGTGGAGCGGAACTATGACGTTCATTATAAATCTACACTTAAATGAACTTGTTTGAGCGTAAGAAAATCCTACGCAAATATGTCAACCAATGATAACTATTTAATTTTGAGCAGGACAAATTGATTTTGAAATTTGTGTCATTTGTTGTATATTATAATATTTTAATGTATCCATTCTTTTCATATGACGGTCTGAAATGGTAGAATCTTTTTAAATCCATAAATAATAGTGAAACAAGATTTTGCTTATACGTATGGATCAGATTTGTGCGATCTACGAGGTTCAACACGCGAGATCACGTGATACATGCCCCTTGAGGATCAAATATTTTGTTGCTGTTCGGGACGGGCGAATAGGATGGGGATAGATATACACGGGTTTGGGCGAGTGAAGAATCTTTTCGAGGCACGATCAAGGATCGTGAAAAACTATCAAAAGATATTTTTATTGTAGATGTGCCGTACGAAGTAGATAGTGATTGGTTCATTATTTTTAGCCTATTAGTTACAAACTTAGTTGTTCTTTGCTTTTTTATATTATCATTTTTCATAATGAGTTTCGATTATTGATTTGTATTAACGAGTGAAAAAATAAATTAAAATTCGTTTCGTATTAAAAATTAATATTAGTGCTAACTGTTTTCTTTATCAGCAACAGTAATAATTTCCATGATTTATTAATACAATATCATTGCATGCCTCTTGTTCATCTTCAAATGTTTCTATATCTCTTAATTAATATCTATCGAATAATATTAAGTACAACGCATTGAATAGAGAGATGTTTCTGAAATAACAATCCGAAGATACTTGTCGAGAATAGCAATATTGATTATATAAAACCTAGAGATGCAACCCGGATAAGGCGTGGTTGAACAGCATCCAATAATTGGAACTTTTTGCTTCACCAGTGATCGTTTGAAAATGTAATTGTTTTTTCTTTTAAAGATTAAAAGCAAAAAACCACGAGACAATCCCATTCCATCTTATTTGATTTATTTAGTTAAGACTAAATCGGTTGGAGACATTGCTAATCATAACTTTTTTCCCAAAATAGAGATACATCTGGGCTGGCAGTAATGGATGATAGATTATCATTTCACAAATTATTTGTTTCCTTACATATGAATCTTACAAGAAATATATTCAAACACTTTTGTGATCCCACCTTTAAAGATTTGGCGCTTTTCACATAATTGATCTGTTCAATTCTCATTAACTTTAACGATAAACTTCGAATTTCAAAAAGTTTTTAATAGATAGAAAACAGATAACCATATATAGAGCAGAAAAGTCAAAAGTTTTGAGAAAAATGGTAACCCAGGATCATGAAAAGAGAAGGATTTTCTCCAGTAAAATTTTAAAAATTATCACAGAAATACTCAATCACCCGTCACTTTCTCATTATGCTATCAACGAAACTATCTCGGTTCTGGAATCGATGAGCTCTCAGTATAATTAAATGGTGGGTAAAAATTTTTTGCGAATTTCACAGGTGCGAGTGGGACGAGATTGAGGCTGGACGGGAACCAGACGGGATGTGGAATACTTTGAAAATCTTTTTACGGGAATCAGTGTGGCAGGTGAGCCAATGTCACGAAGTGGACTTCACGGAGCATTAAATTTTGATGCTCCGCACACACTTCTAGTATGGATTCTATTTGTCAATAAAATATAAGTACAATTAGAGAATATCAGATAGAAATATTTCCCATGATGTAAAAGTACGAAATAGATTCCTTTACTCTTTTCTTTCTTATAGCATTGAAAGAAGATTATGAAATAAAAAAAAGAACAAATTACATTTTTACTAAGTGTGATGCATATTTATCTGCATATTTTTTCTTGTATTCTAGATCACTATAAAGCGAAAAATTAGGAATTTGACGATGCATATTTATCTTATTTGAAATATGCTTTGGTCTGTGATTAGTAAATATATAACAGAACAGAGAATAGTTCATCAGTATCAAACCAAAATAAGAAACGCTTGAATATAAAAATTTAAAAGAAAAAGTTTCAATAAAAAAAGAAGGATCGACGATGTGTGGTTCTCGTTTTCGGGAATGTAACTAATGACTTTAACCTTCGTTATTGACGTAGGCTGCAATACAAAATCTAGGATCTTAACCTGTTGATCTTGAGAAGAACTCACAATAAAATGCCCACCGTATGTATAATATAATCTAGTGGACGATAATAATGAGCACTAATAAATTTATTGATGAAAATCAATAAAATATAAGAAACAATAGTATATATAATAACAAAGATGAAGAGAACAGCAAGAACAATGCCGGACAAATATATATATATTAAGGAAGAAATACAAAAACATAATAGGAAAAGTGAAATAACCCAATAAGACAAGGTCATCGAGGTCTTATGATGATCAACATAACAATACATATTCAACAGAGAGAAAACAAAAGATATATAAAGGGTGGCCCAGAAATCCTGTCTCGATTTGGATAATTCATTTTTTTGATATTAAAATACATACTTGAAAATTTGGTCCTGTGATAAAAAGAAGCAGTAAAGGACGCTCTACAAAGTAGCCTGTGGCCGATCTTTCATAATTTCTATAGTAAGAAAATTATAAGCATAGAAATGTACCTCACAAAGAAGAAATTAACTATAGACTTTTTCCGTGTGATGTGCAGCGTCCAATAGTAGTCCTGTAACTCCATAAAAACAAAAGAATTTTCGATCGGGTTTGTTTTGTTTAGATCAGCAATGATTACTCTTCTCTACCTAACTGCAAAACCAAACATCGATTACATGTTTTCTTTCTTATTGGAGCACATTATCATAAACGGAAATCTTCGATCTTTGAAACTTTATTCTCGAGTGCACAATCTACTTTAAAAATTTTTTTAAGGACCACGAGAAAAAGTGCACTAGAAAGTACTAAGCATAAAAGGAATTCTCACTTTTGCTAAGGTTTCCCATGAATATAATAGACAAACACAAAATTTCGTGTCGAAAAAAATACTGAATTTGCAATATTATCATATCTTTCGGGTTGTATAATATTTGGATAGTTGTCTTGATCGAAGATCTGAAATTAAAGTCTAGGTAGTATTTTGTAGAAAATTTCATGGCGCTTCTAGTTAGAAAAATGATTTGTTTTAGGGAACTTAAAGAACAAGAGTTCACGCAAAAATACTGCAATTGGATTGATTGTTAATTTTTCTTTTTTTGTGAGGTACATTACTATGCTTATAACTTTCTTACTATAGAGATTATAGAAGATCGATCATAGGCCATTTTGTAGAGCGTCGTTTGTCGCACCTTTTTATCATAGAACCAAAATTTTAAATATATATTTTAATATAAAAAAATTAATTATTCAAATCGAGACAGGACTTCTGGGCCATCCTTTATGATTTTCTTCTGAAAAATAAACATGATCGACATATCAATTTATTACATTAGCTTTGATCTCACAATCACAATCGATTATTGTTTCCTAATAGAAAATCATGTTATGAAATATTAGAAGACAAATATTAAAATATTTAAGCTTTGAAATTTATAATCTAACTTAGTAAAATGTGAAAATTGATAATAAAAGAAAATATCGATGATTGATTATCTGTATTTCCATGAGTACTTTACATTTTTCTCTGTCATCAATAATAGCAATGTATCAATTAATATTACTGAAAGTAAAAATTATCTTTATTTTTGGTGAAATAAATATTGTTAAAAATTTTTTTCAAGTACAATAAAAAATAGTTTATTTTCTTTGATAGATTTCCTTTTCGAATAAATTGAATTAGTTATACATTTAAATATTTGTATGATATTTCTGACATAGTTAATGGTAGAACTCAAATCTTCAAATGTACGTAAATGGTACATATTTTGACACAATATATGATTTTGTTAACAATTTTTTATATTATTGAATGTAGAATCGGCTGCCGCGTCGAAAAATGCAAAAAATCATCTAATTATTTTGCAAACTAATCGAGTAACTAGCGGTAATTTTCAGTTAATTCAATTTGTTCTTATTAAGAGCAGTGCCCTTTATCAGAACAAACTACATAAAATACTTAGAAAGTAAAATATGTTTAGTAAATGGATATCGTTTATATTTAAACTGAAAACTTTCGATATCCTTTTGGAACAAAAAAATGTTCCTTATTAATCAAGAAATTATAATTCTAAAGATCAAATTTTTACAATTTTCTGAGTTATATTAGTTTTAAAGAGGTCATCTTTATTCTTATTAGGAACATTGTTTCTAATATGACTAATTAGCAAAAAAATGTTCCCAATAAGAACATCTTATGTAAATAACGCAGAAGTGTTTTTTTTATAAGTGACATTTTTTATATTTGAATTACAAAATTCTGTTTATATTATAGGCAAAAGCCTTTGACCTACATAATATAAAGAATAAATTATCCATTTGATGTAAATGTTTTAAAATGAAATTGTGTAGATAACTGTCAAGATTTAATTCGATAATGGGATAAGTCAGCTGAAAAATTGTTTTCTCAGGATGATAATTCCTCCTTCTCATCTGTTTCTTAGAAGAATATTCGATTTGAAGACATACAAATACAAATTGTTATTTTACCAAAAATATAGAAAAAAAGAAGGAGAACTTGTACTGAATAATTCTATTCATTTAAATTAATAAATTTTTGTTGTTGCTGAATTTCATAAAAAAATTGTGAATGCGTGGAATATCTCAGTAAAAAAATGATGATTTTTTAATCTGGATAAAATTTGTCAATGAAAATCGACTTATCAAATGTATGTTTGACCTCATATACGCATTTCGAGAATTAAGATAGTGTTATTGACGTAAAAACATACTAATTGTGTGCTTGACAGTATCAATACTTAGACCTACTTCATTATTTTTATCATTAAATGACTACTTTGTTACATTATCAATAATATGCAAAAATTTTTTTAACTATTCGATATATAGTGATGCTTGAAATTGGTCGTATATCGAACAAATGACTTCTTATCTTTCATATGTCAAGACGTAACGCTGCGATTTTCACTGAAATATAGCTTGATTGCCATAGTTTATCTGCTGAAAGTTTCATCTTTCAATCTGTTGTACTAGTCAAAAAATAGTAAAGCGATCTTTTTTTATTTTACTCTAATTGATCGTACAATACACGTAAAAATCTTTAAAAAATGTCTCATTTCATACTTCTGAACAAGAATATATGTTCAAAATAAGTTTTGAGGAAGTTTCAATTGTTTTTCATTTCATTTAAAACATCTTTACAATATATTTTTATTCAAAAGCATGTTATGGGAAATCTTCAGTTCATTATTTTTAGCCTAGTATAACAAATATGCACCTTAAAGAGTTAAAATTTTCAGTCGATAAACTATGATCATCAAGCTGTATTTTGTTCTCCTCTTGAAATATTAAAGAAGTAAAGTCATTTGCCAGGTATGCAAACAATTCTGAGCGCCATTGTATATACATTAATCATTTTCGTAAAAGTTGAATTATAAAAAAAGACATTAGATTGCTGGTTTTATTAAACTAAAATTTAACGACAAATGTACTATTATAGTCTACAATACAATAAATAATTAAATTTTTAACCACAGATTTAATTGTTTCCAATATTGCATGAAATAGTTACTGGTAATTGGTGCTGTCGAAGTTCAATTGGTACAACTGAAGTAGTGTTTCGTACCAAAGTACCATTAGGATTGTGATGATTACTTCCTCTCCATAATCGATTACATCGATGATAAATATTTAATACTATTGATATCATTTCACTTCGATAAAGACGTGAAACTAACATAAATAAATAGAATGACGTGAATGGACATACTAAACGAAGCATATTTGTAATAAATAAAATGAATGTTGTGATTGATTCTTGTTCATTAGTTTCAATGACATTATTCATTGTTTTTAAAACAAGATAGAATATAGTAATTGTATATGGTGTAGTTGAAGTAATATAAGCAAAAACTTGTATAAGTAACATTGCTAAAACTTGTTGATCTTTTATTTTTGTACGTTGATTTTCATTTACTATTGGATTAATTTGTCTACGTCGTTGTCGTAATTTAAGATTACGAAATATTAAGAAAGAAAAAAGAAACATTAAAACAGGTGGTAAGATACCAACAAAAATAAGACTATAGATACTATTATATAATTCTACTATTCCAATCAACATACAAGTATTATTTTCAACATCTGAATAAATCAGTAGATGAAGAGGAATAATACTCCAAATAAAAATAATAGAAGGAATTACATATCGACGAGCAATACGTACATGAGAAAATTTTCGAAGATATGCACTTTTTGAAGTAAGAGCATATCTATCAAAACATGCTATAAGGATTAAATAACGAGACATTTGAAGAAAGATACTCATTAAATAATCTCGTATTTTACAAAATTCTGTTGTTATTTTCCATGGTTTATCTTCCGTATAAAGTACTGATATAATACTAACATTTAATGCAATTAAATTAGTAAAAGCAGAAATTAAAAAATCTAATAAAAATATATGATATGATTATTTTATAATGAATATAATATTGTTACTTACAATTATTGCAAGATGTTATTCGTAATTTTTTTCGAAGAAAAAGTATAATATTAAGAAAATTACCAATATTACCAAAAATTAACATAAATGAATAACCATAATATGTTAATATTTGTGTAGCAAATGATAATGATGAATTTTTTTGAGATAATAATGGCATATTTTCAAGTTTATTATATCCTTTTACTTCTAAAATGAATAAAATAAATAGTAGTGAATACCAATAAGAGTTAAATCTTCATTTTATTTATAATCTTCTTTGTTAAATATTAAGGTTAATATCCTAAGATGAATTGTAATAAATTGCGCTGGCGAAATCTCTTCTCCGTACAAAATTTAAAAAAAAAACGTAAATTAGAAATTATTAGTACCCGTAAATTAAGGATAAGAAATGTAAAATACTTAGATCAGATTTTACCAAATATCAATGCAAACTATAATGAAATTTGTTTTTTTTTTAGATAATAAGATCTGTAGAATCTCTACGTCAGTTTGAGACTTATTAAATACTGTTAATACACGTTCCATGATGAAAAGAAAATATTAATTAAATGAAATGTCTTATGGTGCGTGCGCAGTGGAAATTTCAAGATATTTATCACATTTCATATAATAAAAACGAGGTTATCATTATTATTCCTGACGTCAATGCTTATAAAAAATTGTGTTTGAGAAAAGTATTACGAATGCTTTAATTCAACTTCGTTGATATAGTGTATATCGATTTTTGAGATATTTGCAATTATTTTAGAATATGAGTTTAATTTTGATAAAAGATTGTCGATTGATTTTTAAAGTTTTAGAACAGATATTTGAGAGGAAAAGAATGAAATTATTAAACAAAAATTCATTTTCACTTGCTCTATGTTATTATTTTCTATTAGTCTAAAACTTCAATTATTCAATTAAGTATCCAAATCATTTTATCCAAAATTAAATTCTATATCCAACAGAAATGTTAATTGATTCTTTTCAAATAAGATAAATCTTTCCATGTTGTAACTTTTAAAATTAGTTATAAGATCGTTAGCAGTTGCATAATGATTTTGTATGATTCGAGTACTATTCTAGAAAAGGATGTAGGGAAAAAAACATGACGCAATGGAAGAATACCTGACGTCATGAAAAAACAAAAGAATATAGATGATGTCATGAGAGAATAGAGAGAGAAATACACATGACGTAATGGAAGAATGGGTCAAAGCAATAGTTGACATAAACTGATTCGAATACTTCTTAACAATAAACATTTGTGTGAATTTTTTGATAGATCACAATCAACTTGTTTCATTATATTAATTTCTTCTTTATCTAACCATTTTGGATCATTATATAAGTCATGATGACGTAACTAAATATAGACAACTTGTTCAATTCAACATAAAAATTTTTTGAAAATTGATATCACCATCTAGATAGCTATTGTCGGTGCCAGAGTTAAGTAAGAGTGGCTGTAAGTCGTATAACTCGAGAATGGCAATAACTAACAATTTGGAGTTTTCATCAAAATTGTTCGAGAAAACGAATTTTTAGCCGGTAGTTTTTAGTGAATATACAAGACAAATATTAATTAATGATAGATTATATAGCATTCTCTTTTTATTTGTTTTATTGAATTATCGATTAAGAATGAATTCATTTTCTTATATATAACTTCAGTAAGAATAACTATAGAAAAAATTCTACAAATAATTTTTAGCATATCTTTACTTCATTATTTAATTAATGTCTAGCAAGATATCAATAAAACATTATTTCCTAATATATGCTATTATAACTACGGCAATTTTAAGAAACTTTAAAATGATATATTCTATTTGTCTCGATTGATATGTAAGTTGAGGATTATTTATAGAACTACTCATGTGTTTATTTCATTTCCTTAATGAAATTAATCTAATTCAATACAATAATAATATTCAACAAGTAATGTCAGAAAAAGAACAATAGATCAATATTTTGTCTTTATTATTCAATAGTAATATAATTTGAAAAAAAAATCAGGTGTTATATATTCCGTTAATTTTCTTGTTTATTTATTTTTCAAATATACAGATATAACAAATAACACAGACAAGTAGAAAAAAAAAAGATTAAGTTGTTGTTGGTGTTAATTTTAATGGTTGAATACATGCACTTAAATGCTTCACAGTTACATCAATGATTGAATGAATTTCTTCATCATCACATTTGACTTCCTTTGAAAGAAAGAAAAAAAAAACAAAATAAAATTTAAATTTTCAAAAATTAATCAATATACAAATGTTTCAAGATCAATCGTTGCTTTTTTATCATCAATTGTAACAATTAATTGTTGTTGATCTTCAGATAGACTAACCATTGTTGCACCATACATATCTTTTAATGTTTCTTGTAAACATTCACGAACATGTTTTTTATTTACTTGAATTGGTGTATCTAAATATATTTTATTAATGTACAAAGAATTTAATAAATTTTTTTGAATTCTAATCTATTGCGGAGGATGGAAAAAATAATTTGATTAATCTTATAAAATATAATTTCTTATTATAAAAAATTTCGTTAATTCTAACCTGTATTTCCTGGACAATCTCCAGATTCTGTTTTAAGAATAACTGTAACAACAGCATCTGCATAAACATCATTAACAGGACTTGATTCCCACTAAATAATTTAATATTAAAAAAAAAAACTATTATGAAGATATTCATATAAGATAAATATCTTACTTCAAGTACAAGCATTTTATTTTCAAGAAAAATATTAATTGCACCAAATACTCGAATACCTGGTTTTTGTTTATCTCCAACTTGTTCAAGTTCACCAGCTACTTGTGATAGATTCAACACTAATGACCTAAAATTAATAAGTATAACAATCGAAAATAAATAATGAAAAAAAAAAGAATTTTTAGATTTTTATTCAAAATTGTATAACTCAAGCTATTCGATGAGCATCACTCGATATTATCAAAAGCTTGAATTATATGATTTTGAATAAAAATGAAATTATTCTTCAAAAAATGTATCTTTTTTACCTTGGTGCAGCTGTAAATGGAATTCCTAAATGTTGTGTAACAGTTGATCGTGTTAATGTTGTATAATCTTTAAAAACAAATATTTCTTTTTTTTTTGTAAATCTATTTATTATTTTATTACTTTGTAAATCTTCAGGTGCCATCATATGCAATTTAAAATTTCTTCGTACTAAAATTCCACTAAGAGTATTTCCTTCTGTTGGCTTTTCAGCTGCTAATTGTCCAACAACTTTAGCGGTTTTTTCACCACGAAAACGAAGTTCAACAGATTGAGTATTTTTTGGTGTATAAACTAATAATTTACATTCTGGATCATCTTCAAATTTTCTTATTAAATGTGAACGTAATCGATTCATTTCTGTACTTTCACCATGAACAAGTATCTATTAAGTAAAAAAAAATTATTTCTTATGTTTTTTTTTGTATTTTTATATAATTATTATTTCTTACCACATGTGGTGGTCGAAGTTCTCGAATAAAATCTGTTGTTTGATTACAATCTGTATGAGCAGAAAAAGATATATAATCAACTGAACATTTTAATGGTAATTTTTGTCCACTCATTGTTGTTATTTCTTCTGGTTCAGATAAAATCATCTAAATAAAAGATATTATTGTATTGTTATACCATATATATAATCAATAATAAAAATTTCTTTTCACATTATGAAAGACTAAGAAAAGTTGCTTAAATTTTATCGTTGATCATATATATGAATATTTACTTTTGCAAGTGTTCCTTCAACAGAATAACCAGCAATAATAACTCCATTACGTTTATCCGTACACCAACACTCAAATAGTTCTCTACTTAAACCACTTTGCATCATTCCTGGACTTGCCAAAACAACACAAGGACCAATATCATCAAAATCATCAATTGTCTAAATTATTCAAAAAAAAAAAATACATTCGAATTAGTTCTCTTTTTTTCTTTTGTTTCTTCTTATATTTACTTTAAGACTAGCAATATGTTTAAATTTAAATGGATTTGACACTGCACTTTGTTTACGAATTTTATCATTCATAGCATCAATATATGTTTGATATACAGACATACATTTTTTTGCTAAAGATGAAGCATAATAAATTGGATATTCATGAAGTTCAGGATGAGATGCCCAATATTCATCTAAAACGAATTGAAACAAAATAAATAATTTAATTATAATAGAAATAAATTTTTATACCAAGAATAAGAAGAAGTTCTTGTGCACGACCAAGAGCAAATACAGGAATAAGACAACGTCCACCACGTGTAACTATATCATTAACAAGACGAGTAAAACGATTTTCACGTTGTTCACGTGGTTCATGAACATGAACACCATAAGTTGCTTCCTAAATTTAAAAAACTAAATACGAGAAACAAAATTTTTCTTATTTACAGTAACAAGTACATCTGGTCGAAGATTTGGTACTTCCGCTGCCATTAAATGTCGATCTTCTTGACGTGAAAAATCTCCTGTATATAAAATCTAAATTAATAAATTCAAAAAAGAAAAAATTCTATTTTATTTTATTATTTTTATTATACTTTAACACCAGCTATTTCAATCATAAACATTGCTGCACCTAAAACATGACCTGCATGATAACACCAAAATTTAATTCCATTAACTTCAATTTCCTAAATAAAAAAATTAATTTTCTTTTTTTCTTTTAAATAAAATTCATACTTGATGAAAATTAATTGTTTCAATACGTGGCATACTTGCCGTTAATTCAGCTTCTGTATAAAGCATTTCTTCTGCACTTACATTACTATTAAAAAACAAAAACGAAATAATCAAATAAATAAATTATTTCAAATAAAAATAGATTTTTACCTAACACGAATACAATCAGATAAAAGCCATTTATAAATTGCTTTTGTTGCATGAGTCATAAAACAACGTCCTTTAAAATTAGTTTTATTTAAAAACCAAGGCAATGCACCACAATGATCAAGATGAAAACTAAAAAATTAATTCAACAATAAATTATTAAAAAAAAACACAAACTAATTAAGAATAATTACTTACTGACTAACAAGTAATAAATCAAGTTCTTCTGGATCAATATTATCGATGAATGGAAGTGCAGTACGACCTGATAATCCTGGATGAATACCAAAATCAAGCTGGAAAAAAAAATATAATACTAAAAATAACATTTCTCAAATAATTACTTACTAAAATTTTTTTTCCTTTAAATTCTAAATAAATACATGATCGACCAACTTCTTGTCCAGCACCCCTATTATTATTATTTAATTAACAATATTTGTTTTTAAAGTTATATATATAATTAAATCAAAACTTACAATGGTCGAATAATTAATTTATCACTATCATCATTCATCGATTCTTTTCGTTTATTTGAAGACATTAGAAATCTTTGATTGAAATTATAGAACAGAAATTTTATTGAATAAAATAAAACACAAATATACAATTAATTACTTCTATTATTATTCTAAAAATTATTTATTTATTTTTTTTTTAAATAAATTATCTAAAATAAGATCAAATTTTTTTTTTCTTTTATTCAGCACATAACGGCTAGATTAGTTAAAATTTTTTTTCTCTGTTGATAAAAATAAAAAGAATTTATTGCACTTATATGTTGCAATTTTTCCTTATAGGAACTCAATAAATAGAGAAAAAAAAACTAAAATTTTGATATGATCTTATATAAAATTATTGATGTTTTTTCGACATGCCATTTTGTCGTAAACCATCATCAGACATTTTATTTGTTTGTTCTAATCTTTGTTTACGTCGTTTAGCATCATTACTTCGTGTAATATATTCATGAATATAATAATTCGTGAAAAGAATCAACATAATTACCATATATATGCCTAACATCAATTGACCCCTATGAAAAATAATAATCTATTAAATGAAAATTTTATTTCAATTATATTATACCAAAGTGGATAATCACAACCATAAATAAGACCAATTGCTGTATGACTGAAGATAAGCATAAATTGAATCTAAATAAAATAAAATAATTTAATAAATGATCTATCTTATTTATTTACAAGTTGAAACATTGTGATATATTTTTTCCACCAAAGTTTATTACGTAATGATGGTATAACCGATAATCCATAATATGAATACATAAAAACATGTACTGTTGAATTTAAAACTGGTCCTAACCAGCATTGACCACCCTATATAGAAAAAAAAAGAAACTAGAATTTCTTTTTTTTAATTATTTTTATTCTTACAGGTATCCATGTCATTGTAATCCACCAAATCATAAGCATTGTTGAATGATGAAATACATGAAGAAATGTTATTTGTGTGGAACGTTTTCGAATAACCATAAATATTGTATCCATAAATTCAATTGCTTTTGAAAAATAATAAAACCATAATGCATTCACTACTTTCATTTCATTTTCATCATTCGATACAACTAATCTTTGACAAACTAAATTATATCCACTACGATACATACCAACAATAATCTAAAACAAAAAAACGCAGAATCAAATATAATTATAAAAAAAAAATTTTTCAAACTAACTTCTTCAACCATATAAGCTGATAAAATGACTAGAGACATATTGTAAATAAAAAGTATCCATGATGGAACATTAAATGCTTGACGATGTCGCATATAACGTGGACCAAATATAACAATAGAAAGATAAATTAATGCTAATGTTAATGCTGGTATTGGATCACGCCATAATAAAAACCAATTTTTTGTTCTTGGATCAGCATGTTTTAAAGCAAGTTTGTATGATGGAATATGTTCAACTAACCAATCATTAAGCCAAGTCATTTTTTTTTTAATTTAATTAAAATAAAAATAACGCAAGATAAATGGTGTTTCTTTTTTATTTATCTAAAATTTTATTTATATTGAAAAATAAATTATATTATTACAAAGGTATTTATATTCTATACATAAATTTTGTTTTTTTATAACAAATTTAATAAGATAAAAGAGAGAGAGAGAGAGAACGAGAGAAAAAGAAACTAAAAAATATTAAAATAAATTTATACAAATTATTTTTTCTATTCATTGAATAGAAGAATATATATGTGCAAGAATTGATTCTGGTAATATAAATGAATTATCAATTGATATTCCACTAAAAAAAACAAACCAAATAATATTTTTTTGAAAAAAATAATTTACCTTAATTCAAGATCATATTCATCCATATTATCAACAACTTCATCATATAACATTAAACAAATGTTATTATTATTAGGTAAAATATTTTTCAAATAATCTTCATGTATTAAATATTCTTGTTCATCTTTATCCGGTATGTACTAAAAATTATTATTCTTATTATAAATTAAATTTAGAAACATATAAAAATATTTAATTACTTTAAATAGATGATTATATTTCTTTTGAAATTGTTTTTGTTGTGGAGTTATTGTTTTAGTATCATTATTATCATATTTGCCAGGTATAATTTGACTTATAAGAAATTTTGTTTGATTATTTATATTTACTGATGGAGCAATAGAAAGACTAGTGCTTGTATTTTTTCGTTTTCGTCTATAATTAAATATTCATATTATTTTAATATTATATTTGGAAAATTTTTACTTTGAACTGCCACTATTTGTGTTAGTTATTGTTGAAACAGGAGAAGACATGTTTATTGTCAAATCATCTGTTGTTACTGGTTGTATTATTGAATTGAATGAGTATGAGTTTAAAGCCTACAAAGCATAAGTAATGAGTATAGAAGAAAGTTAAGCCCGCGTGGCCTAATGGATTAAGGCATCGGACTCCTAAATTTCTTGTGAACAGAGTCATCCGAAGAGTCCGGGTTCGAGTCCCGGCGCGGGTGTCCAAATATTTTGCTCCTTCTGACATTTTCTCTTTCCTTTTCTTGCTGTCTGCTTTTTTGTATTACTGCATATGGAAATCATCATAAGACAAGCATTATTGAACAGAAAAAATAATGGATAAAAAGCTGTTTATTTTTTGTTAAAGAAAAAAATAATTAAAAAAAGAGATAATTGCCCACGTGGCCTAATGGATTAAGGCATCGGACTCCTAGCTTTCAAAAAAAAAACTGAGTCATCCGAAGAGTCGGGGTTCGAGCCCCCGCGTGGGTGAATAAAAAAAATACTAATTGACCCATTTTTTTTTCGTTCGGATCGTTTGATTATATATTCATCATAATTCAACATACCTCAGAAACAATGGTACATAGACTCGAACGAATGCAATCATCGGCTGTATTTGGTGCATTGACTCGATCAAAATAAGTCTGATAAGAGTAAAAAAAATTTAATATTTTTTTAACATAAAAAATATTTAATATTTACTGTTTTATATTTATCAAGTAATAATTTAAGTTCATGTTCTAAAGGTTTATGTATAACTAAACGAATAAAATCAATCCATTCTGCATCAGTAATTGTTACTTTTGATGATGATTGATGATGTCTTTAATAAAAATCAAAATCAAAATAATATTTTAAATAATCAATTCATTACTTAAGTAGATTTTTTTGATTAATATAAGCTGCATTATAAGACTTTTTGTGTTTTGTTTCTAATAATGGTGGTACTAATAATATAGATGACGATGCTTTTAATATTTCCAAAACTTGTGAACGTTTACTGGTAGGAAGAGTCTATAATAAAAAACAAAAATTTATAAATAAATGATTTATATTTCTTTTCATTACATATGGTTTATATTTATGTGGACAATTTTCTGATGATGAAGATAAACAAGAGAAATTTTTCATTTTTTTTTGTTCATATTGTTGATTAGAATTTTGATTTTTATCTTCATCGATTATTGGATTTGTTGCTGGTAAACATAATGGTGGTGGTGGTAATTTTTTTGATCGTGCTAACAAATTTATGGACGAAGAATTTGTCTCCATTTGTAATAAATCAATTGATGGTATGCCACTCATAGTTTTCTGTTAACCATCAAAAGTTCATAGAACATGATAAAAGAAAGAAAAACATCATTATGGAGACAAGTCTTTTTCCTCTGCTCGCTTTTTTTGTTCTATTAATATGGATGTAGATATGTTAAGAAAAATATTGTAGATAGAAAATTTACTATATAAATCGCTATTGGTTCGCTAGATGGTGCTAAATCAAAAATAAAATTTTTATTTAAAAAAAAATTTTTTAGAAATATTTTTTAAAAAAAAAGAGAATATTTTCTTTTTATTATTTAAAATAAAAATTTAAATAAAAAAAAAATTATTCATTAATTATTAACCAATAGTTTTAGAAATAACATTTCTCTACTCTGATTTTTATTGATATAAACGAAAGTAAAAAGATTTCGTTATTTCTCAAAACATTTTTTTCAATTTGTTATTTTAACTAAATAAAAAAAAACAATAAAAAATAAATTCGAATAAATAGTTGCATTTTATAATATAGATTTAGAACTATGTCAAATTCAATGAGAACGAACAATGAACATACAACTCCTGCTAATAATTATTTAAAAATGGCTGATGATTATGCTCATAAACTTATTCGTAATACACCTAATATGTTAACATTAGGAAATTTAACTTGTGGCCTTTTTTCATTAATTATGTCGATAAATGATCGTCATTTTTTTTCATCTATATTTATATTTCTTGCTGCTGCATGTGATTTTTTTGATGGACGTATTGCTCGAAAACTTAATTATACATCGGATATAGGTGCACAATTAGATTCATTAGCTGATATTGTTTCATTTGGTGTTGCACCAACAATATTAGCTCATTCAATTCAACATTGGTCATTTCTTATGTTTATTGCTTTTATTGCTTTTCCGTAAGTTTTTTATTTTATAAAATAAAACAAAAAAAATTAATCATATTCTAATACCTGTTTATGTTGTAGTCTTGCTGGTGCTTGGCGTTTAGCGCGATTTAATGTTCATCCAACACATGGACATTTTATTGGTCTTCCTATTCCAGCTGCTGGTCTTGTTGTGGCATTTCTTGCATTATTTTCATATGTATCACCATATATCATGATTGGTCTTGCTGGATTTATGGTTTCAACAATTCAGGTTCCAAAATTATAAAAAAAACCGAATGTTTATATCTCATTATAATGACAATTTTTAGTTTATTTTATACATGCTATTATTTTTATAATTTCCATGTATTTAATTGTTTTTCTTTTTTTATTAAACAAGGAATAGATTTTTGAATCTTTTGGTTTTATTTAATACTTTTCTAATAAAATAAATATGAAACTTCCTTTTTATATATATATGTTTGGTTTATTTAACGCGCGAAAACCGATTCTATAGAAAAAAAAATAATAGTAATGTAACTAAAACGCGTAAAAAAAAACATAAACGAAACTTATTTTTGGTTTTTGGCTGCAAAACAAAAGATAAGGAAGGAGACATAATGAAATACACACACACAGAAGGTAGAAGATAGACATCGAAAAAAAATGTGTATACAGAGAGTACAATGTCAACTATTATGATATCGACAGACATCATAATCACAAAAAAAAGAAAGAGATAAATGAATAAATGAGAAGAAAAATAAGTAGACAAGAAAAGAAAAAAAAGAACAAAACTAAATTATAAAAATTACAGTTATATACAAGTTTTGTTTTTTTAACCAAAACATAAATTAAGTTGACAAGCTTCACAATGATTTCTATCATGTGGTGCATGCATTTTTCCCTTACGTTGATTAGGATCATGTCGGTAATTTTGAGATCGTTTATCAACATTTTGAATAACTTGTACATTTTGTAAATCATTATTATTAATCATTGAAGGAAAGAAATGACTAAGAATTGTGTTAGATAAATTTTTCATAACTCGACATACTTCTTCTAAAAATAAAAAGAAATTATTTTTAATATATTAAAATAAAAATTTTGTTTTTTTTTCAAAATATTTACCTATATACCAAAGAGCATCAGCCGGTGTTTCACAATTTTGACAATTTTGTTTTAATATTTTAAGTACAACAAAACCATATTGTTGTGGACGACTAATTTTAAACGATATACGAGCACGCATTGATGTCCATAAACGACCACAAGCAATATTTGGACATTTAAATTGTGCTTTAGCATTATCAAGTTTAATACAAAAGAAGCCAGGCCATTTCGTTGGATCACCATTAACATCATCTTCAGCGAAAAGATAATAACGAATACCGGGATGTTTTAATGATATATAACATGATACAAGACGAGCAAATTCTGCATGAAAAACTTCACATGTACCCGAACAAAAATCTTTTTTTTCATGATCTGGTACATTTGCAGCAAGTATAACTAAAAATAAATAATATTATAAAATTTAATAATAAAAATAAATATTTTTCTTACGATCATGATGAATATTTTTTACAACATTTTCTTTAGAATTTAATTGTTCAGTTGTAATTTGTGTTGAATTTTCTACTAAATCTTCATCTTCACAAGCACCAAAACAAAGCGATGGTTCTTCTTCATTAACATTATTTATTTGTTCACAAGCAAAATCTTCAATACCCGAATCATCATCACTTGTTATTTGTTCATTTTTAATAAAAAATTTTTCTTTATATTGATCATCAGGTGCTATTTCATTTAAATTATGATCATCAGCTGATGAACATCGACGAAGTTTTGGTCGAATCATTTCACTTTTATTTGTACCACGTACTATAGAACTATGTTGACGATGAAATAATAATGAACCAGTCATTAGAAATTCTTTCTTTTTTTTTTTCAAGATAAAATGTAATGCGTATGTGTGTGTGTGTGTTTTGAAATCTGAAAATAAATGTAAGTGTAATGGTTAGAAGAGGGTATGTATATATATATAAAGAAATTGATGAATAATCTTTGGGAAAATGTGTATCGATAGTAATGCCCGACGATAATGAAAGGAGGGAAGAAAAGAATGAAAAAAAAGTGTTTTTGACGAGAGTATGAAGACTTTCGTTTTCCCCGAAAAATCAAGGCTAAATTACATAGACATATATGCGTATAAAGAAGAATAAAAACTGTCCTTTTTGTTGTGACTTTAATCACAACTAAAAAAGAAAGCACAATTTAATGTGTCTAACAAATTCATTTAAATAAAATGAATGCATATGAATAGGAAGAAGAAAAACGAATTATTGCTTGGAAAAAACCTAAAGAAAGAAGAAAAAAAACAATCTTTTTTTTTTCTTCTCGATCTTTGTATATCCACTATGGATGTTACGTTCTTATGATGAAATTTCTAATGACGTGCATGAATGATGCAAGAATAAAATAGACACTGCCGATGATCTTCCTTTTTCTTATGCTACTATTCGATTACGAAAAAAAATATATATTATAGATATATCGCATGCATATATTTATACTAAGTAAAGAAAGAGAAAAAAAAAAGAACATGATGTTCGTTTGTCGTTCTTGCTCAACTTTTATAAAATTTATTGTAAAAATCATTCATACTTTCTTTTTTCATATTCCATATTGTTGTATTATGATGAAATTATTTCAAAATTTGTAGAAATAAACTAATACAACATTAGTCATAATTAATACTTATTATAAAAAAATAAATAATAATTGAATATCTATTTATTTTACCCCAATAAAGGACTAATATGAAATATATTTTCATCAATAGAATGAGAGAAAATTATCAGTCTTTTATATGATATATTGTGGTTGAATATTTATTTTTCTTTCTATATGATATCGAAGGTATCTTACACATGTATGCCACGTCATTCCTAGCAGATGACTATTAACTATGACTCATTCTATAAGAATAATTTTCACAATCTAGAAAATTCTATGGTTAATTGAGAACAATATCTTGAAACGATTAATAAGCCTAAATCATTACATAAGCAGGTTTTTTTTTGTAAATATTATCATTTAAGAAAAACGATGAAATTATCATAATTTTTATCATTCTTATAAAATAAAAAAGCTTGTTTTTTTTATACATACGAATTAATATTATGATTGAAAAAAAGATATTTAAATAAATTTTTTTTTCTTAATATCAAAACAATAACCTTCTCGACATGCTTGACATAAATTCTGTTCATGATGACCTTTTGTATAACTTATTCGTTGTTCAGATATATCTTCTTCTGAAGATATTAATCTTGGTAAAATAAAATTTCGATGTGAATAAAATTTTTCTATTAAAATTTTACAAACATTTTTCATAACTCGTGTTATTTCATTTAAATACCATGATGGTTGAATTTCTTGTCGACATAATCGACATTGTTGTGTACATAAATTAACAAATAAAAAATTATATTTATTTATTTGTGGAATTTCCGTTTGAAATATAATTCGACCACGAGCTGATGTCCATTCATTTAAACAAATTAAACAACGATATTTTATTTTTGCATTATGATATATTATTAATGTATTAGGTGGATATATTAATATTTGAATTGAATTTGAATCATTTATATTTATTTTATTATTATTCCATTCTGGTGGAAGAGATATATCTGTAAAATAAAGACACCATCGTTCTAAAACATCATTAAAATTCCAATTTAAATTTATTTCTAATTCAGCATAAAATACATATTGAAAATTTGAACAATAATTATTCTTATCTACATTATTAACTAATTTAGCTTGACGTATACATGTTTGATAATCTAAATGAATAAAATATACATATAGATTATCAATTATATTTATTTAATACAATATTAATTTACCATCTTCATTTAAAATTCTTGGTAATGTCATATTTTTAAAGTATTATTTATTAATATTTGATGATGAGGAAGTATGAATAATAATACATATTTATACAATAAGATGGAATATTCCGACAAAGGTTAATACTCCTCCGCTTTTCTATTTTGCTAAATCATCATGACACAATTTCTTTTTTTTTTTTTATTATTTTTGGTAAAAACAAAAATAAGAGAAAAGATTCATATATATATATTTGTTTAAACGAAAGTTGGTTTTTTCCAACAAATGCTATAGAGAAAAGGTTTTTATCACCGAAAATTTTCAATATTTTTCCTACTCTATACAAGTTTCAAAGTATTATTACAGGCTATAAGATTTTTAAATTAATTATATAACATAATCTATCAGATCATGAATAAAAAAGAAAAGAAAATATTATTTTTATTCAATTTGATGATGTACGTTTCATAATTGTATATCGTGTAAAAAAAACAAGAAAAATTGTTATACAAATAAATGTAATTAATATAAAATAAGTAATAAGTATAGATGCAAATGCACATATAACAACGGTTTTATGACACCAAATATCTGGAGTTTCTAATGGTTGTTCAAAATTAGGTGGATATCCTATAGTTGATAACCAATAATGTCCCAAAAAAAACCAAATAATAAGAAATGATGTCATTAAAACATCAATAAATATATGACCATCATTATGATCAGATGATGATTCTTCATCATTTAAAAATTTTTGTTGTAAACGATATTTATGCCAAATATTTTGAAGAAGTTTTGTTGTCCATACAATACCAGCAACAAATAAATAAATTGGTAAATGTGTTTGACGTGGACAATCACTTAAATGACTAACACCTAAATTCAAAAATTATAAACGAAAAAAAAATACTTTTGTAATTTTCTTTTCTTACATACCAATACACATCATTATAATAGGAAGAATAAGAATAAGACCAAGAAAAATTGTTGCAGCTTCTAGAAAATAAATATTTTATTATTTTTATTTTTTGTAAATTTAAATATACTTGTTTTCAATAGTACAAGTACAGTTTTTTTAGTAAATTCAAGTAATGATTCACAATCAGTATATTCTTCAATTAAACGTGATAGTAAACTACCATAATGTGGTGTTTCTTTATGAAAATCAAAACTCCATTTTGATGTTCGTGATTCATCCTAAATAAGAAAAAATTTCTAAGAACAAAAAAAACCATTTTTATATTAATTACTTTTTTAATTGTTGGTTTTCTTGATGATGAATCCCAATAAAACATTGAAACAAGTGATTGTCGTTCTCCCATATTTTCTAAATTAGTACCATTTATTGAATTTGTTAATGATGTTCGACTACGTTTAGTATCATTATTTGAATTTTTTGTTTTTACAAATTGTGTTGATATATCTGGTGTTTGAGATGTTGATAATCGACTATTTGATTGTGATATAGATGGTAAAGGTGTTGATGTTATACCTCGATTTGGTGATGATAATGATTGTAATGCATATGTTGATGGACGCCGACACATTGTACTTCGACGACGTGAAAATGATGCTGCACGTCGTTTTAATTCTAATTGTGAACATACAACATTTTCAAATGTTAAAGAATTTTTTCCATTAGTTGGAGATGTTGACATCATTGTATTCATACGATGAGTATTTGGCATTGTACCACGACGAGCAGCCTAGGTTTATAATAATAATAATAATAATAATAAAAATATATTTGAAAAATGACTATTATTACTTCAGGGAATCTTATTCAATAAAACAAGGAAATCATGACAGATAGACAAATGTTGAACATATGTCTCAAATGTTCTGTCATGTGTAAGAGAAATATATAGATATAACAACAATCAAAAAATATAAAAAGAAACTATTCCTTTTCATTTATAATAATAATAATAATAATAATACTATCAGTTCATGTAAAATGATAGAAATTATTTTTTTTTCTTTCTTATTCTGACATATTCAAAAACTACTGTTTCATAATGATTAAATTTAATAATTAATTAACAGAACAATCGATAAATCAAGATTTATTTTTCTTACCGCTGCTAACATTGTTTCTTATTATTGTTTAATAAGAATTATTGATTATAGTAAGGTTTTTTAAGTAATAAACAATTCTTTTTATTTGTTAAAAATAGTCTATATATTTTTTCTTCGCTTTTTCTCTTTATTCATTCATTCAATTATATAGACGATCTTTACTAATATGATGAAAAACATCTTCATCTTTCTTTTTTATTCATTTGATAATGTCGTCATCGAAAATTGTTCGGTCTCTATATAACCAATTTCTTATTCGTAGTTGTCATCTCAGTTGGTATCTAGCGTAAATTTCTTACGGAAATTCGATTGTCTTTTTATCTCATATATAACAAATACATACGCATTTCTTTTTTCTTCTTTTTATATAATTATATTCTATACACGTAGGATTACAAGAAAAAAGATGAAAAGACGAAGGTGAATGATGATCATGTCTTATCAGTTACCATCTATATAATAAAAAAGGTTCTTTTTTTGTATAAAAAAAAAAACTTTGACTTTTGAGCAATATTTTTTTTTATGCTTTAGTTTTCTACTTCAATTTGTATTATCCAATGAGCTTGAATTAATATGTATGTCATTTCTTATTATATTTATATGAATAACTATTCTTACATCTATTTTCATCTAATAAAGTTTATTTAAATTCGGATTAGTCAAAGAGAAAATAAATTTATATCTATAATTATTATATCGACTATGAGTATATAAATATTAATAAATGAAAAAAAAATCAATGGATAGTAAAATAGACACAAACAATAATTGTATATAATAATGACGAAATAAAAATAAATCTATAGAATTTATAAAGACTAAATTGTTATTATTAACGTCAACTCTTCATCTAGGAACTATAATTAGAAAATTCACGGTTAAAAGTGGTATATTAAATGATATGTTGTATGTGCGCAGGTTCACATAACGACAAATAATTAATGTTGTTCTCAGCTGAGATAGATTATAGAATATTGATTTTATATCTAAATAAAGTAAGTAGGAGATTAAATTTCAGAAAGACACATTAATATTAATATTATGTCTATTTATTCATGATAAAAATCAATTTCTTCTACAATATTATTTTTTTCTGATAATTATTATCTATATTTTTAGTTTGAAAGTTATACTAATGATATATCATCTGTTATTTTCTTAAATGACTATTTAAAACTCGTTAACAATATTTAAATAAAAATAGTATTAACAGAAAGATTCTCAGATGTAAAATATAATACCCAAGAGAATATTCACATTATTATTATTCTTTCCTTGTATATCAATCAAATACAATCTAACAATATTTTTCATCTGATAGCAAAAAAAGATTATATGACAAACGATACGAACCTATATAAAACATAATTTTGCATCATCAAAATATTGTTTATATATATTAAATCTATATCGCTAAAATAGCTAATGAAATGATATGTAGTTAGAAAATTCTTTTTTCTTTTTTATATAGCTCTCATGTTTTTTATTACGGAAGACTTATATAGGAAAACCGCCGGATATTCGTTAGAATATAAAAAAGAGAGAAATATATTGATGCGAACCTATATAAATCTAAAAATGAACAATTATTTATACTTTATCTTCAAGTTAATTATCTGAAATCAGATGTATAAAAGAATGCTTCTGAAATTATCAATAATTATGTGACACACTTACCTTTATCACATACATTTACTGAAACAATTCTTGAATGATTTTCTCAATACTTTTAAGCGAATAATCAATAAAAAAAAGTCAACTTCAATTAAATAAATCAAAACCTTGTTTTCACATTGTGAAATATATTTAAAAAAAAATTAAAAGACAGAAGAATATATTTGATACTTCTAATATTGGTTACATCGTTTATAGTTATAAATAAAAGGTTATATTTCTTGTATTCTTTTCGATACTATATAATTATTAACTGGCACTTTTATAGAATCTATTTTATTCTCTTTATTGGAATTATTATGAACATTGTATAGCAGTTCCTATCTAGATATTTCTTCTTTATGTCAGAAATTATTAGTGCATCACTAAATATCTTAGAATAAAAGAATATCCGACCTTTTATGATGCGTCTACTTTAAGCAGAGCTTTAATATATTTTTCATAGATTTAATCTACTCTTTATTCATTTGTTAATAAAAAAAAAAGAAAACTTAATCCTCTTTTAAGTAATAGAAAGTCTACATATGGCACGAATACAAAAAAAGACTGTCTGATTAGACGGTTATATTTTAAAAGTTATTAGTGCCATTCCTATGGAAATGAAATGTGAAACATGATGTACCTAGTGTTCTTGATTCCCGAAAATCTCGTCTTCTGTTATGCATATTCGAGTATATTTCAGTCTCATTCCTTATTTTAAAGCATAGAACGTCAATAAAGAAATACTTCATCGATATTTTAACTAGACTTGAGTTATAAATGAGTTCTAATGGTACCATGCCGCTGTCTATCACAATATTTGACGGTCTCCAGACCATGTTTCGCGCACTCTATGATCGTCCTGAGAGTCTGTTTGTTACAGTGTGTAATGAATAATCAATTAATTAATTAATTAAGATATATGTTGTAAACTGTGATGGGCAATTGCTTAATTGTGTCTGTTTCATAAAAAAATTTGGAATATAATATTTTTTTCTAAGATATAGAAAAGATATTAGTGTTTGAAATTTTAAGATATAACTAATAAATTAAATACGTGAAAAACAAAGTTAAAAAGATATTTATTTCTTATCAAGACTTACGCGTCTATTAATTTTTTCAAATTGAACAATAGGAGAATTGAACTCAATAGAATTATTCATTGTATATAGTCGCGTTTTATTTGACAATTCTAAAATAAAAAAAAGTTTGAAAATAGCAAAAAAAAGATCAGAACATACATACAAGAGTTTAATAATGCAATGAAATGAAAGAAAAAGCCGAAGACAGCATTGATTTGTTACTCTTTCTGACTATAATATACGCATTATTATGCGTAATTATTAATGTAAATTGAATATAGACATTCTCTGTCAATTATTGACTTTTATAACGAGAAGATCAATTGGTATTAGCAGAACTTCTCTTATATTTGACACATTTCATCTTTATATATCAGAAGATAAAGTCAAATCCTATATATATATATATCTGTAAGCAACCATTAATATTTCGAAATAAAATATCTGAAAAGTCATCATTATGTCTTGTCTAAGAATTTATCTGAAATTATTTTACAGAAAATTAATTCAACAGAAGCCGTGGAAATTGTTTTTTTTAAATAGAAATGAGCTAGATTTAATAATAAAAATGTTTCCATAGTTGTTGGTAAATAAATATGAAAATCGAAGAAATCAAATGGGCACCTAATTAAGATGTTTCAATCATTATACCTTTTCTAAATAAGACATTACTTGATGTTGTTACCACATAGACGAAAAAATCAGCTATTTTTCTCCTTGGATACATTATATGCTTTGAAGATGATCGTTATTCACTATGAAAATAAAATGTTTTCTCAACTGTAATATAATAGAAAGATAGACCAACATCTCTTCTCTTCGTTCTATACAAAGTATTTATTGAAGATAAATCATGAAAATTTTTCAAAATCTGACGAACTACCAAATGTTTTCTTATATAAGTTTTTAACTGTCATGAACTCCATAATATGAATCGTTAATCTAGAAATATTTTTCTTCTGCTAAAACCACTATCAAAGTTCATCCATCGAAGGAATTCTTATGACAATGAATCAATATTTCGAGAAATTTCTTCTAACCATTAGTTTATTCATATTATTAATGCAAAAGTTATGTAAATTGAAATCTATTAATTGAAAATGGATGTAAATATATCATCTAGTTCATCTTCAATCTCTGCTATTTAAATGTTATCTCATAATTTTTCACACAACTGGTCCAACCAATTGTTTTCATTACATATATGCCATTTGTTTCTTTCAACTAAAATAAAACATGTATTTCGATCCCGTGCAGTAGAATAAAAAACTTCGAGGATAAATGACTCATATTACGAAAATGAAGGCAACTAAAAACATTATATAAGAAAATATTTGTTAGGTTCTCAATTTTTGGAAATTTAGATGAATGAGCTTGAGTAAAAGTCTTACATTTGTTGAGATTACAATTAACAAAACATATTATTTTTCATAATGAAGTAAATAAGAAATGAGCATATGTAGCTAATTATGCAATAGGGGAAAGATTCATTTAGAGTCATTGGAATAGATGAGAATGTCTATATATAGTTTTTTTCTCTCTTATAATCATAAACGCATATTTAGTAGATTTATTTTCCTTCATAAAAGTATTCGTTCGTCTATAATCAAAACAAAAAATATTCTAACGTTACGAAACTGAGAACTAATAGACCTGACAATGCATAAATTCCAATCTGAGGCAATGAAAATGATGCATTCTTCTATTTAATAAGGTTTTTTGTTCCTTTTTATATTGACACTTTTCTTCTTCAATAGCTTTTAGGGTTGTTACGTTACCAGATATGTTTGAGTCTGTATATGAAGTATCTTTGTGTATTAAGATACGTATGAGAAGCAGCAGTTATTATGCATATTATACTTCTACTATAGAAACAGTTCATTACTTATATTTATTGTATCGAAATGATGTATTATTTTTATTTTGTATTAAATGAGAAAGCAGTGCAGTAATAGAGAAAATTTCCTTTTTTATTTTTCAATGTTCATTTTAAAGAAATAATAGAATTTTTGATCTTGACTATTATTAACAAGCTAGTGAGCTCGGCCATCATTCATACAAATATATCTATTAAATTAATCCATAAAACCAATCCGTATTCTAATACGTGATATAAACCGTAGTCTAATCCATAGAAATAATCTATAAATCAGAAGGCATTATATAGCAAATGAAAAAATTCAAATTAATTAAACTATAAAATCAATCATCATATATAATCTAGGTTTTATGAATTATTTTATGGATTAGATTATTTGATAGATTTGTACCGATGGTGATTGATTTCATCAGTTTATTGATAACAGTCAAGATCAAAAATGATACTATTTCTTTAAAATAAATATTGAAAAAGAAGAACGAAGATTTTCTTTATTACTACATTGTTTTCTTATTTAATACATAAAAATGTTTCTGCTTTTTCTCAAATTACACCTATCTTCTTAAAATCTTGAAAATTGGATAGCTTCATTTCTTTAAAAATTATTATTTAATGATGATAAATAAATCATCTATATATTCAACTTAAATTTTGTCACTCATTTGTGATTTTTTTTCAGTATTGATAACTTATGAACAAAGAATATAACATTGACTTTCAAATTTTTTCATCAAGTTCTATAATTTAGCAAAGAGAAGAATAGTGCCCTTGAAGACTGAATAAGATCTTAAAAAACCATACAATTTCCTGATGTCATTTAATTAAGTAGGCTTAATATTTGAACTTTAACAATATATGCTAAAAATCTTAAAGTTAGTAAAATAATTCATTTGAAAGCATTGAAAATTACATTGATAATTTATTATTATTCATAAGATCTTAGTAAATTAATAGCATCTCGATTTATGAACGTCATTCCTTTTTCTACGACATCCATTTGTAAAAGTCCAAAGTTAGTGTATATATAACTAGCGGAAGAATCCGGCGTCGCTCGGGAAATCTCCATATTGAAAACCTACCATGTCAGAAAACGATAGAAGATGTACAGTGGGCGTGTTTGAGGCCTTTTCTTCGATTATTACTACATATCCAGCCGTGCATACACTTACATTTATTCTTAAATCGGATAATTCAGAAAATAGTGTGGGGGTGTAAGTGTCTTTCTCTTAACTCATACCTGTTGTCATACTTTATATCAATACCCACTGCAAAAAAAGTGACACTACGAGACGGATATTCTAACAATGGCAGCAATTGCTCTGAAGTTTTTGAAAGATTGGAAAAAATTGCAATATATCATAAACTGTGTAAAATTTCATCTCGACCTTCTCGCCAATCATCCTGAGGCCCTCTCGATCTTTCTCAGGGCCTAAAAGTATGCCATGAAAGGTTTGGCACCGCTAGCTCGTACAATGTCAAAATGCATAAAAAACAGACAGACAGACACAACTTCTTTTTATATATATATATAGATTATGAGTTATGAGTGATGGAATTTTTGTCTCACTCGTTGCCTTCTTCATTCGATGGGTATTTTCATTCATATAGTTGCTCTTCATTTTATACATTCTGTTCGTTTTCTTCGAGTATCCTAAAGTGTCCTGTGTGCAACGACAAAAGCACAGGCTTTTATACACTTTCGCTCTTTAATTATTGAGGAACAATTATACGTACAAATTCTCTGGAACAGGGATTTACTGTAGTAAAACCAACAATAGGAGGGGGTAAACCCCTCCTTCAGGTGAAATTATTAAGTCGAAACCATCCTATGACCTTCCTCTGGACCTAGGGAAGTATTGTGGAAAATTTGGTGACGCTAGCTTTTACCGGGACTGAGTGATAAGCGAACAAACAAACTTTCTTCTTTATATATATAGATGTCAATAAAAAAATATTTCCTTTTCATAACACGTATGTTTCGATGCTAGCCTACAATATATCACATTTTTAATATTGTTTTACAAAAACTCTTTTATATTTTCCAAATTTTTCTTTTCACATCTAAAAATTACATATACACAAAAAGTGTTAAAATAAAAGATTGTATTAAATCAATTGTGAAAAATACTATTTCTTTCCGTATTTATTATTTCGCACAATTTAAATTTTATATGATCAAAAAACAACTCACTTTCCTTAAACGTACTAATAACATACTATGCATTATTGACAAGAAATATTTTCGAATAGATAAACATAGACGTGAACAACAAGTTTAGTTCGATGGTTTTTTTTATAATTATTCAGTCTTATTTGTGGTTTGTTCTTCATATAATAGTGGCATCTACACCGAGACGAAATCTTTTGGTATACTACCGCAGTTCAGTCACACTTTCGCCCTCACTCACATACTGATTGCTGTGTGCAGTGCACCAATCAGTGTAACGGTGTGACTAAACTGCAAATGAATAATCATTTGTTTTACTGTTGGATATTTCCGAGCTCCTTGTCTCAATATTGAAATTTTCCAGGTTGTCGCTAATACTATATATTAAACCTTGTTCTCATTCATTATGCATTTGTTTCAAATAAATCAAGCGTTTCGAACCGTAAGTTTCCGATTCAACAATCAAACATAGTTAGAACATATGATATTTTCTATTAGAATTTTTAACTTATACTATAGTCTGTCCAAAAAGTCTGTGCGTGTGACTGTTTATTGAATGACTCAAGAATAGAAAGCGGTAGAGAACTGCGGTTGTCACTAATCGAAGGAGGTGATACATAGCCGTCTTTTTCTCCTATATTGTGCAAGACAAATTCATTTTTAAATTAATCCTTTTTACAAAACATCGAAAACATGTTTACGAGAGTATTCCGTTATTGAGATGACATTTTTAACAAAAAGTAACAAAACGAACGACAAATCTTTATTTTTCGAGGAAGCAAATAGAGAATTGTATTTGCTTAATATTAGAAGCTACTGAGATAAACATTCAAATTTTACCTGTGGCTATAAATTTGAAGTCTCTCTATTTAGATCACATATTAGAACGAAAATCTCATCGAAATAATAGACCGATATCCTGCATATTTTCCAGTGCTTTCACTAAATAAGTAATTTTAAAATGAATTTATCCTGCACAATATAAGAGAAAAAGACGGTCACATGTCACTTTTTTCGATTAGTGAAAACCGCAGATCTCTACCATTTTCTGTTCTTGAGTTATTCAACAAACAGTCACACGCACGGGTCTTTTGAACAGACTATAATTTATTCCCTGAAGCATTGTTACACTCACAATTCTAATCCTATGTTGTTCAATAAATGAAAAGTCATCATTAGTTTACACTGCAAAAGCAATACAATTGATGATTTGATATCGATTGAGTTCATTTAATCGAAATTATGAAGCATTTTTTATAGATTTACATAGAATCATTATAACTCTTAAATCATTTTTCTTTTTCCTAACTTTGTTAGAAGTGAATATTGAGAGTGCAAGAATAGATAAGGACTTTGAGAAGAAAAAAATGGTTACAGCTAGAATACTTCGTATAAATTATCAGAAATAAAAAGACTAGCTTGAATTTTCCTGCAACAAATGAGATTGAATAGAATCAATGATATTTTCCTAGCATCCCACTCCGTTTCTTTATTTTTCTTTTGATTGCGTTCTTCTCGTTTTCCAATGAACAATGCTCAATCAAATTTAGTTTTTCTCTGCAGAAAAAAGGAAAAAACAGTGCGAGATAAGATACCATCATTTACATACCCTAAGTTTTCCATAATTGTTACTTTTTAATTCTTTTTCTGTTGATTCCAGAAAAAATGGCATCAAACATTGCAACTGAATCCTCTACAACTGCAAATGTCGGCGAAAGATCCTCATTACGGCAGAATCTCGAAGCTTGTATGCTAGATGGCTTTATTAGTGAAGCCGGTCAACATCAGAAACTAAGAGATTATTTTAGAGGAATATCAACACTTATTTCGAAGTGGCATTTTTTCGATTCATCTGATCAAATAAAAGATTACCTTGAAAACAATCCTAATATTAAACTTATTACAATTATGTCTGGTCATTTTGCTCGCACTTTGCTTGCACTTATATCTGAAATAGAAGCTTTGCATAGTGTCTATGTTTTTACCATTAATATTGATCGAACAAGAGATAAATTAGGATATGATCCTAAACTTAAAGGAATATTCAATACGGAAGATACTTTGTATGATCAAATACGAAAAGATTTGATACAATTATTTTGGGATGAAGGAACACGTTTAGCTCAATCCAATCACGATAGTGAAGCTCGTGTATATTTTGATGAAGTTAGACGTTTATCCCAACACTGACGAGAAATGTGTGAAAGAAAACAAATAATAATTGGCAAAAGTTTTTTATGCTATTTTTTTTATAAAATTAAATATATTCGCTATTGTAAACAAGACATCAACGTATGATTTTTCTACATTACAAATATTCTTGAACTTCAATATCAGCTAAAGCATATATGCTCTAATATTTCAACCGTCGTGAGAAGAATATTGATTTTGCTCATATCTACTCAATATTATGAAAACTACTTGTATCTTTTAGTTGCATTCCATTATGAACTACTGAAAGATCTTTTTTTTATCGAAGACATTGTTAAAAACGTTAAAACTTGTCATACATCACATCGTTATAATTAATGATCTTAAAAACTGATTATCTTCCATAATTTTGTTTATAAATTTTTAAGTTCATACTTGATCAAAAAAAGAAAAATTCCTATTCGCTCAATCAAAAGAACTAGATTTCAAAGTAAAACAAACGAAGTAAATAAAATCAATTCATTTTTATGATCATGTTTTTCATTTCATTTTGTATGTACATTGTAATGTTATTTGAACCTCATTTCTTTCGAGATTTTTTTTGGCGCATTCTCTTTTCGTATAGATATTGCTTTGTTACCTAAAATGTTTATAAATCCATATGCGCAGGACATGTTTTAGAGTAGTAAACATAATACAAAACTATGAATAAATTAGAAGTGTATGTGAATGACAAAATCATTTATCTTCGGTTGCATAAAACATTACATAAACTGATTTTATTCATCGGTTTATTCAGGTAATGCGACACTTCATACATTGAATATTTAACTATATAAAAATTCAAAATAAATATTGATACCACTTTATAGAGCAAACTCGATACTGTCAGAAACTAGAAATTCAACGTCTTCTTATACATATTTTACTACAACATACAAGAGCTGCTCTTATGTTCAGATAATTGTATCGTTACATTAATAATGAATACTTGTTTACGTTTTCTTAAACACATTTTGAATAAATCATAAAAAATTCTCTCAATTTAGATTTTACTTTTTTCATAATACATAATTATACTCAGAAACCGAAGACGATTTATTTTAATTATACTACATGATTTGAAACTTATTCACTATTAATAACAGACGCAATGTTTCAATAAAAAGAACTTTGTGTTTAGTGTAGAAAAAGAAAGAAAGTAAACAGATTTGTATTATTTTGTTTGATTTCAGCATCAAGATAATTTTGTAATGTTTATTGTTTTAAGATTTCTAGTATAAGAGATTCTATGTCAATAGTTATTTGTCAACTATGTTGTTTTTTAATATCTTCCTTTCTATTAACTTGTAAAGTTATTCGAAATCAACCGATATAAATTCAGATATTTGATGATTGAATGAATTTACTTAGAAAAGTCTATGATTTATTTTAGCTTGATGAAAAAATAACATTAGATCAATTTTCAAAACATTCTTTAACAATCGTTACAGTTTCATTATTAAATTATTCAGTAAAGAATCGATTTAAATATTCTAAATTGTACTTATCATTTTGATAATATAATTTAAAAGAAGAATTAATGAATTATCACAACGGATATCATCTTCACTTTAAGAAGCACAGAGACTATCTATAATAGTTAAGATATAAAGATATAGTCATAAGCATATAAATGGATAAAACGATAGGATTTAACTATATCTAGTTTTGCTATGTCAAATTCCAATGTTAGGTATGCATAGATATTCATTAAATATATCGAAGAAATATAAGAATGGTAAAAGTATGCATTAGACATTGAATAATAGTCAAATGGAGGAGCACGTGTATTTAATAGTACTTTTTTATTAGGGCTAAAATCGTAAAATATTTCTGCCTATTGTAAAAACGAATAGTAACAAGAGTAATCACGCTGATATATCATTAGTAATTTTTAAAAAATCTCTAAAAAATGATAACTATAAATAAAACTCACACATAAATAGGTGCTCATTCTATGATATTAATAATTTTATAACTTAATTCTTTTTATTTCAATCGAATAAAATTTGCACAATCTATCGATTATTATGATATACAAATCATCGTTGGTTATTTACAACTACCATTAGTAATGAAGAGTGATATCGATGAGTCAGTACAATTATTCTACAGTCCTTTAATTTATCGATATCGTTTGATTAACATGAATAGATTACAACTATCATCAAACGAATTTAATTTTATTCATTAATATAAGCATATATAGACGTGCTTATCTTTTATTTTCGACTAAAATCACGTACACATTTATTGAGATAAGAAATCATGTATAATTTTCCATCTTCATTTTAACATTTGTAGAATGTCAGACAATAATATAATATCAAAATTTTCGTTAGGAAGTTCCGTTTATGATTTAGATCGAAATGAATTAAATAATGAATGTCAACGATGGGCATTAGCTCATGGCAAGTGTATCAATTTAAATTTTTATCTTTTATTTTATTTAAATTTATTTAAAGGTTTTGTTCAATGTTATTTTACAGAGAATAATGATTCCAATGTTGTTCCTTATCCTTTTACTATCTATCCATCACCTTATCCACGTAATGAATATGAAAAAGCATATAAAATTCAATATGAAATTAATATATTTGTTCAACGTCTTGCATATGATATTGAATTAATGGATTCAGTTTTTCAAAAGTTAAAATTATAAAAAAAAAATCATTATTTTTTTGTTTTCAAATAACAATAGATATATTTAGTTTGATTGAATGTGATCCATTCATAAAACGATTACGAAATATTTATGATCAAATTCAACAATTACCATATAAAGTACAAAAATAATATATATATATATATATATTTCAATAAAAAATAAATATCTTTTTATTTAAAATAGAGTATTGCTGAAACATGTATAATTCGAACAGATTATATGTTACAACAAATGAATAATTCTAATAAAAAAACAAAACTTCGTTTAATTGAAATTAATACTATTGCTGTTGGTCTTGGTGCAGCAGCTAAATTAATGCATGCATGGCATAAGTAAAATAATTAAATTTTTTTTTAAAAAGAATTATTTGATTTGTTTTTCCTAGAAAATTTTTATCACGAATACAACCGGAACTTTTGTCACAAGTAAACTGAAAATTTTATAAATGAAATATATTTATTATCTTTTATTTTATTATTATTAATATAAGTTACCAAAAAATGAATCATATGATCTTATAATTGATACTTTATATAAATCATGGAAAATTTATAATAATTCCAAGTATAAAAATCTTTTGATTTTAATTTTATTTGAAACTATTTTTATTAAGTGCAATAATTCTCTTTATTGTACCTGAATATGAATTTAATATAGGTGATCAAATGTTAATTGAAAAAGGTCTTTTATCATATGAAAATTCTTCTCTTCTTATTAAACATGTAACATTTATTGACATTTATCAATATTGTTCTCTTAATTCAAATGGCATTCTTTATTTGTAAGCTTTTATTATATATTTTAATTAAAAAAATATACATGATATTTATTTGAAAAAAATTTAGTAATAATTTTGAAGTTGCGCTTGTTTATTATCGTACAGGTTATGATCCAAAACATTTTTCTAGTGAAAAAGTAAAAATTAAAATAATTAATTTAGCTATTTTTTTTTTATTATTATTTATAGGTTTGGCAAGCATATATTATGTTAGAATCATCTTGTGCTATTAAATGTCCTAGTTTAAGATATCATTTAGCTGGAATGAAATGTTTTCAATTAGCATTAATGAATGAGAATTTTTTGGAAAAAATTTTTCAAGAAGAAAAACAATATATTGATGATTTTCGAGATATTAGAGAAGAAATGTTTACTATTGATCAGGTTAAATTTGAAGAAAAGAAAATATTCATTTTCTTATTTATATTATAGGCAATTAATGATCCAATTTTACAACAACGAATATTAGATAAACCAGAATCATTTTATTTAAAACAAAGTCGTGAAGGAGGTAAATAATAAATGATCTATAAATAATTGTACTTTTAGTATTTTTTCTTTACTATTCTTTCTTATCAAAAGATAAAACTTGAAATTCTCTACACAGTCATATATAATTAGACCCTAAAATTATCTTAGATATATTTGAAAAAAGATGAAAAGTAAAACCATATAAACAGTTGTGAAAAATAATGAGTTCGATGTGATGAACAGCCATGCTTTGTATCAAATTTTTCCATTACTTACTTCATCCTATGATAAAAACAAAAGATGCAGTATGAAAATATCTACAATTTAGATAAGACCACTTGTTTTATAATTGCACTTTTTGTTCTCAAAATAGACAAAATTTTGAGCGATCAAATTTCAACGAAGAGAAATTGAAATAGTTTTAAATAGAAGATGAATTTGCTTTTCCTTATTTTTAAATATACTAAAAGTGCAAATATTTATGACTCATCTATTATTAAAGAAAATTTTTTTTGTATATAATTTAAGGTGGAAATGTTTATTGTGGTCCAATGTTAAAGTAAAAACTGAAAATCTTGATTTTATTTTATTACTTTTTCTTTATTTTTGTTTTATTCATAGTGATCGAATTAATCAAATAATTATTGATAAACAATCAAATCGTTATTTTTTAATGTCTCGAGTGTATCCTCCAATAAATTCAAGTTTAGTACGTTTATCTCGTACTAATAATAATAATAAAATTCTAATTGAAAAACAAATCACTGGAGAATTAGGTATATTTGGTTGTTTAATTAGTCAAAATGAAAAATTAATTTATCAACAAATTGCTGGTTCTTTATTACGAAGTAAACCATCAACAAATATTGAAGGTGGCATTGCATCTGAACAAGGATATATTGATTCAATATATCTTGTATGAAACACATTAAAGAAAAAAAAAATATTCTTTCATTATTATTGTTTTTTTTTTTGTTAAATAATTCTGTTAAGAAAAAATAGACAAAAAATAATATGATAAAAAAAAAAAGAATCACATGCGAACTAATTAATATATATATGCATTAATACAAGAAAAAAAATCTGACCATATAAATGGATTAATTATGAGTAATAAGTCTTATACCACCCATTTCTGCAAGACGTTGGGAAAAATTACCGGCTGGACATGTTATAAACATAAAATTTCTTGGAATATCAAGTTGTTCACTAAGTGCTTTTACTGTTGGTGGATCAAATCGTCCTTTAACAAGTACCTAAAAAAAAACACATATTTTTATTTAAAAAACTATATAAATAAATAAACTAACCAAATCAATACACATTTTTGGATATTGTCTATCAATAAATTTAACATTTGTTTCCAACATTGATGGAATTTCTCTTTCATTTTCATAAACATGACATATTTTTAAAAAATTTGTTAATTCATTTTCTCGTACATATAATATAGCTTTATTTAATATAGATGGATCATCTGTTTTTGCAAAAAATAACATTGGACGATCTTCAATTCTTTTATATTGTCTATTAAGCATATCACGCCACCATTGTGGTCCACCAAAATAAATAAATAATTTTAAAACACGATTTCTTGAAAACATTAACATTACAATAAAAAAGGTTATACCAAAATATAATAAAAAATAATTAATATGTGCTAAATTAAGTGCTATTTCACCAACAAGACCAGCAAATACAAGTAAAAAACCTAATACAACATGTGGCCATGATGCATATATTGCACGTCGTAATGTTCCACGTTTATATTTTAATATCATATTACCAACAGCAAATAAACACATAACACTTAAAAATGATATTGTATATACACCTGCAAGACTTTCAATATTTCCACGAACAATTGTATGTAATAAACTTGTTACAACAAAAAATCCAATTATTATAAAATGATTTGTTTTACGCCATGGATTTGTATATGATAAAAACATTGGTAAACATCGATCATAACTCATACGACGTATTAAACCAGTTATACCAACATAAGATGTTAATACAGCACCAGATAGAACAAGTAATGCATCAGCTGATATTAATTTTGTAAGCCATGTTGAAGATACTGGTTTAACTGTTGCTGTACCCATTGCAGCAAGAAGATCATCACGATGATTGAGAATTTCACTCATTGGCATTATAAATAATGATAATAATGAAAATACTATAAAAAAAAAACATAAAATTCCTTTTTTTTTTTTTTTTGTTCTTAAATTCAATTCATAATAACTTACATGGATTAAATAATGAAACAACATACCACATATTTCTTAATGTTTTTGGAAAAACTCCAACATTTTGTTCTTCAATATAATTTGATGAAGTTTCAAAGCCACTTACACCTAATAATGCCAATGCAAAACCATAATATATATCAATAGGAACATTTACTAATGGTTTTGTTTTCCAATTTTGTGTAAACATTTTTATTGAATCATATGATTCCATTACTTTAATAAAACACATTATTACAAGTACTGTCATTGTAGCAATATGTATAACAAATATAAATAAAGCAACATTTGCTGATTCTTTTAAACCAAATAATGTTAATAAACAGAAAAATCCTAATAATGCAATAACAGCCCATGCTGGATCAAGACCTGACCATAAATTTTTTCCATATGCAATAGCTGAACCTGCTGATACAACAGCTGTAGCTATATAAGAAACTAATGTAAGACATGCTGCAACAGATGCAATTAATTTTGTTGTACAATTTAGTAAAACATTATATGCACCACCATTTAATGGAAGTGCAAGACCAACTTCAGCATAAATATTACGAAATAAATAAAGAACAAAAGCGACTAAATATAATGATATAAATGAATATTGACCAGCTAGAAAAAAAAATATAAAATTAATAATTTTTTAAATTTTCAATATACCTTTTTGAGCACATATTCCTGCCGTATAAAGACAGGATGATGATATATCATTACCAGCAATAGCTGTTGCATGCCATTCACCTAATAATTTTTCGGTTTTGTCAACTTCTTTCTTTCGATGAACTAAATTAGGAATACGATTTGTTAAAGGTATTGGAGGATTATTACTATTATTAGTCGATGTTGTAGCAGTATATAATTCATTAATTACAGTTGTTGATGATATTGAATTTGATGGGGATTCAGATAGATCGATTCGAGTTACTTCACCCCATCGGCCAGGAAAATCCTATTGAAATTTAGATAATTTTTTTCAAAAAAAAATTTTTATAAGAATTTACCCAACACATAGAATGGCTTGGTGCATTACGAGGTAATACAGGAGAATTTTGTACAATTAAATGCGCTCTTTCATCATCTTCCTTATTTATTGAGCTTACAGTAGTCATTTTATAATCTAAAAGATTCTATGAATATAAACTAAATAACCTATAACTATTTTATGTCTTTTTCTACCATTTATTTTATCAAAACATCGAATTTATATTTTTTTCCATATCTTTGTTCTCGTACTTTCCACGAGATATTTATTTTCAATTATCATATCTTTAAGATAGGAGATAATTATTTAAAAAAAAAACGAATTTTAAACAAACATACCTACAACATATTTAAAAAATACGCCTATGTATTTTAATTGGTTTATTTTTTTATCAAATAGATATTATTAACGAATTTAACATTGATAGTAGCTCCATTTTTGAATTTCTATTTATTTTTTTATGAATTCGTTTCATTTTATCTTCTTTTTTTCATATACATCATATGACACGTTTTTAATGTCTTCAACAGATCTACCTGAATTAGAAGAACTTTTATTTTATCAATTATTAACATCAAATTATTCTGATTTATATACAGAAGTTCAGAATAAATGTTCAATAATTGTTATACCACAACATTTATCAAGTACTTCCTCTTTAACACGTGATGTATTTGAATCACATATATTTCGCCCTTCACCAATGTATCTACGTAAACATGTATCATGGAATGATAAATATGAAATTGAGTTTGATAATAATCGTACTATAAAAATTGTTTATAAAAAAGACGGTGCAGGTGAAAAACGTATTAAAATATTAAGTCAAGAAGATGTTCGGGATAGTATTCGACAACGTGCTTATAGTATATTAATTGTTGAATATCCATTAATTGATATAACTAAATTAAAAAATCCACAAAATGGTTCACATATAAAATCAATAAATAAATTAATAACTTCATCGGTAAATTTTTTTTTATTAATTTAAAATATATATTATTCTTTTAAACTAAATATATTTATTAGGTATCAAAATTTAATTCAGCAACAGCTAGTTATGAATTATCATTTATATATCTTGATTCATTACGTCAAATTGAACCAGCATTTGCACGTTTACGTACAGCATTATTTTTATTTAATGAAACATATGTTATATTACCAAAATTTATTGAAAATGCTATTGCAAAACTTCGTCAATTACGTAAAGAATTTCTTCAAGAATCTTATCAATTATTAAATAAAACATCTGATGATCGAGATATTGAATTAGCAAGTGAAATATTTATAACTGGTAATACATATACAAAAGTTTGGCCAGTAATTATTCAAGAAAATGAAGAAAAAGATCAAATTTTATATGAAAATATTCGAAAACGACAAAGAAAACAATTAATTAATTCAAATGATATAAATTTAAAAATTAATCAAAATGCATTAAATGAATTAAAAAAACTTGATGATTTAAAATCATCATATGAAAAAGCAAAATGTATTCGTTCATCACTTGATTTAACAATAGCAGCAAAAACATTAATGATTGTTGATCCAAAAAATTCTGCTGTTAGTTATCATTCATCAACTAATATGATGCCAATGGCAGCTGATGAAACATTAACTGCATTTATTGATCTCATATGTCAATTAATATTAAAATCAGAAACAAATGATTTTATTCATTTATCTGCACATGAATATTATACAGAAAAATTTCGATTTATTTCACTTCCACAAGATATTGATTATGCTTTTACAACTTATCGAGGTGTTATTGAATATTTAACAAATAGTTCTTCTTGGTTTTAATAAATATAATTTAATGAAATATCAAACCGGTGATTTTTTTTTATGATATTCTGTTTCGGCAGATATGTGTGGATTTTCTTCTTTATTCAATAAAAAAAAAAAATTGTAGAAAAAAAAAACATTCAAATCAATATTTATGTTGTTCCATTTTCTTTTGCTGCTACATTAGAAGCAGTTGATGAACTTGTATCTTCAGGTGGAGGTAAATGATGTGTTTGTTGTTCGATTATATCCATTAATTCATTTGCCTAAAATTAATTTGTTTTTTTTTTTCATTTTTTTATAATTAAATAGATAAATATATAATTAAAAATAACATACAGTTGTTGGAACTGGAAGATTTTTTAAATGATAAACCATAACTGAACCAATACTAGTACCAGCAAGAACACACTAATATTGAATAAAAAAAAGAAATTATTAAGATTAATTAAATAATACAAGAAAGATATACATCAGAATTTGGAGCATATGTTATCGAAGTAAATATATATTGTTGAGTAGCTAATATCACATTTATTGGTTCAAGTCTATTGAAATAAAGAAAAAAAAAGAGAAGAGAAATGTATAAATAAATAACATGATTATAACGAGCGATGAAAAAATTTTATATCAATTCTGTTTTTCAGTATAGTATCGCAAGGAATCGTTATAGAGACTTGACCTTCTTTTTATTAGAAAGAGCAAAGTGTCTACTACAAAAATGTTCTCAATATATCTTCTAACATCAAAGCTTCTGGTGATTTTCTATGATGATACTTGTATATATCTGTATAATTTTAATTAATAAAAGAAATAAAAGATTTTCTTACGTATTTTTTGATAAATCCCATACTTCTACAGCTTCTTCATTGACACAACAAAACATTGTTGCGGATTTTGGTGACCAACAAATATCAAATACAGGTTTCTAAAAAAACAGGAAAACTCTAATGAATTATTTAATATATACATAAATACTTTTCTTGATGCAAATGTAATACATGGTTGAAATCGATCCGTTGTCCAAAGTGATACTGTCCAATCAGCTGATGATGAAAGAAATACACCTTTTGCCATTGGACTCCAAGCTATACGATACACTGGACCCTATTATAAAAAGAAAATTTTTTTTTTCAAATATTTTAATTGATTTTCTTATTTACTGTATGTCCAGAATAAGTATCTAAATATTGCTCACTATATGATACAGAACATCGATGAATAAGACCTTCTTCAGTACCACATAAGTATCTAAAATATATACAAATTTATTTATTAGTTTATTTTATGATATCCGATGGAAATGATATATATATTACATTGTTTTATCATCTGGACAGACATCAAAACAAAGACCACCCGAAGTACGAAAAAGTAAATTTTCACTTTTTGAACCTTTTGCATCTTTTGGATTTTCACGTCTTTGTACAGTTTGTTTACTTAAGATACGTTTTAATTTCATATAATCTAAACAAAAAAAAAAAAGAAAGAATAATACATAATCTTTTTGTTTTATTTATATTTTTTTGTACCATTTGATTCAAAACCTTTACGTAATAACCATTGAGTAACTCGACCATCTAAAAAAATATGTATGAATTAAAATAATGAACAAAAAAAATATTAATATTATCAATCACAAACCAGTTGAAATTGACATAAGTACTTCTCCTGTATCATCATCACGACCTTTTTCTGCTTCTACCCAAAAAAGTTGCCATACGGGTGCCGTATGTTTACCAGTTGCTTCTCTATTTTATTAGTAATAAGAGAAAAATAAATTTTTAAAAAAACAAAAATTTTCTTTTCGATTAAAAATACTCTGTATCAAGTAATGGTTTATCATTATTGCTTTTAACATCATATACATTTACTGTACCATCGAACAGACCAACCTATTATAATAGAATTTATTTGAATACAGGAAAATAAATAATATATCTAATCTTACAGCTAATAATGATGGAAATTTAACAGAAAAAGCTACAGTTGTTACACCAGCAGGTGTATGAAAATATCTTTCAGGAAACTAAATAAACATTTAGAAAAAAATATTTTTGTTTACCAATAAAATTAGTAAAGATTATACTTCTTGGTTTTTCAAACTCCAACAACAGACTAAACCATCACGTTGATCATTATATTCAAAAGGTCCATAGCCAACAGCAAGTAAATCTGAGTTTTTTCGATTCCATGCTAATGCACTAACATTTTTATTACTTGTTAAATCAGCAGAATATGCTATTTCAAAAGTAAAAAAAAAAAGATTCATTCATTTGATTGTTATTTTTTTTTAATCAAAGTAAAATTGATGATTATTTACCAAATAATTTGTCAAGTGTCAAACCAGTGTACGTTGTTCCTTCTGAAAAATAAGAAAATATATTATGATTTATAGTTATTGCATGGTAATAAATATGTGTAGAATGATGTTCCTTTTTAAAAACTCTTACTATATGTCTAGCAATGGCATACAAAAATATCTACCCTAAAGATCTTACCGCCTGTGTGGATTGGCGATTTGAGAATTATAGATTAATGGTATCTATCTTTTATTTTGAAGATTTTAATCAAAAGGAGTGATCCTAAGTGAAATCCAATAGTTGGTTTCTTTGAAACTTGAAAAAAGGTTTTTTCGAAATTCTCGAACTCTCTATCAGGAGTCATCAGAAGTCAAAAAAGACATCCGCCAGAGAGCTCTGAGGGGAAGTACGAGAATTTCGAAGAAACCAGCTAGTCGGTTCCACTTAGGACCATGCCCTGATTACTTTTAACTAGAAATTTTTCAAAATTCTAACTGAGGCGGAAAAGCTGACGATATACAGACATATCCTTTATGCTATTTTTTACTTAAAATATGATTAATTTGTGATATTTTTATATAAGATTAAAGTTCAGTTTATGATCTATCTTTATCCATATGATGAATATATTTCTCAAATATCGGTGTTTTTGAACTTTTGATATTATTTTTTCATATCAATAATGATATTAAAATATTTTTACTTTCTTCTTGGACTGTTAAAGGTGTTAATCCTCGATAAATCGCTTGTTTGGTTTGATTAGTGTTCAAATTAAGTACTCGTTCCATAATAAATACACTTGTCGCAGCTTTTGATATCTTTTAAAAAGAAAAAAAGAACCAAATTAATTTTATATAAATTTTTAATTAAAATAATATTTACATCAAATGATGCTGGAACTTTAACTTCATCAGCTTTACTTTTTGCTGTTATTGGCTTTCGCATTGTTTCATCAATTGATTGATCTGAAAGACGTGTTCCATGAGATTTTTCAGCTCCAGAACTTACAGAACGTGTTTGATCTATAATAACATAAAATATTTTCATTTATATTTCAATAAATATATTAAACAAACAAACCAATACGACTAAATCCATCATCAACTGTTTGTGTTTCGTGTGTACCCTTTCCAAGTATAACTAATAAATATTAATAATAATAATATAAAAATCTTTAGGATATATTTCTTAAAACTAAACATACCTTTACTTTCGCCTCTTTCTGAATCATACATATCTGCAGTTGATGCATATGCTTCTCGACTCTAAATAAAGAACATATTATTCATTTTAAATATTAATCATAATAATATACTTGAGAAGTTATTCTTTCACATTGAACTTCTTTATTTTTAACTGTACTATTAAATGTATTCATACCACGATCACTAAATACATCACTGCCTTGTCTACTTTTACATAGCTAAATAAACTTAATTAAATATGAAATAATACGAATATTTTTTTATTTCTATATTATTACTTCAACATATCGTTCATTTTGTTCTTTTATTGTTTCTAAATCTTTTGCATCATTAGCAACAATACAACTATCCATACTTAAAATAAATATTGTTTCTGTTTCACTAAGAGTTAATAATGGTTGTGATGTTTCACCATCTAATGACATTAATGATTCATCTTAATATAAAGGAAAATAAAATAAATTAGATTAAATTTTTCTAATTAACCTTCTTCAATTCCATGTATAGCCATACTTTGACCAAGTTGATCAGTATCTTGTTCAGATGGATAACTTTCAGCATCAGTTCCATGTGAATTAAGTGCTCCACCATGACTAAGACCTATCATTGATCTATTTTAATTTTGAAACAAAAAAATATTTTCTCTTATTTATTTATTTTTTTAAACTTTTACTTTGTAGCAGAAAAAACTTGTGGTTGAGCAGTTGAATAAGCTGTTTCACTTGGCTATTTAAATTAAATAATATAAAATTTTATGTAATTAAAAAATAAAAATTTTGTTTGATAAATAATTACTGTTGATGATGCATCTTGTGTAAGAAAAGAATCTTTAACTTTATTATAAAATTGTTCAGAATCAATAAGACGTTTTGGTGTAACATCTTGATTATTTTCAATAAGTTTTGGTAAAGTACGAACAGGTCGTGTAACTAATGCTGTTTTACGAGCTAAACCTGATGCTTGACCACCAGATCGTCCACCACCTGATACACCAGTACGTACTGAAGCAGCTGAACGTAACGTTGATGCCATCTTCAATAAAACAAATTTTATAATTTAACTAGATATATTATTTCTGATAACCATTCATTTTTTCATCACTATTAACATTACCTCTTTCTTCATTCTATGATATTCTTTCAATAGATGCCTCCCACTTCTAAGATTAAATAAATTCTTTGAAAAATAATATTTATATCAAAACACAAAAAAAAAGACTAAAAGATAAGATAAAAACAAATGTCTAATTCATTTTCATCATACATTGAAAATCGAAAAAATACTATGAAAACACAGGTATTTTATAGTAAATGAAATAATAGATTAAAGGATTTTTATTTAATTAGAATTTATCCGAAAATTTTTTACAAAATTTTATTGATTTATCTGATTCAGAAAAAAATCTTGTCATTAAAAAAATTATTGATGAACAACGTAAGATTTTTTCTTCTTTTTATTTTACTAAAACTAAGTTATTTCTGATTATATTCAGCAACTCCATACGATGATCTCAATGAACGAATATTAAATTTATTTAAACAAAATATTTCACAACCATTTTTTACAGATAATAATTTATTCGAAATAAAAACAGATTCTATATTAAATAAAATATCTAATAATATTATTAATCTTTTACATAATTGGTCTTATGAAAAATTTCGATTACATGCAATTTTTAATCATTCATTACCAAAATCTATACGTTTTATTATTTGGTATTTATATTTATCCAATGCTAATCGTAAATTATTGAGAAAAAAAGAAAAAATCTTTTAAAATTAAATCATATTTAATATATATTTAGATCATCAAAAATTTCTTAATGATTTAACAAATCATCCACAAAGTATATTAACACCTATGGACACTGAAATTCAAGATAATTGTAATGATCTTATTAAAAAATTATCATTTATATCTGATATGAATAATTCTAAAGGTTATTATTATTTTTTTATTTAAATAATAAATTATTTATTATAGAAATTCTGTATACAATGAAAACAATACTTTCTTATTATCGTTCACTTTTTATTAATAAACATGATTTAATCGATGCAGAATATTATTATGTTATACCAATTATATTATCATATAGTACATTTCAATCTGAGTAAGACGAAATTATATTTGTTTTTTTATGATTTTGTTAATAAGTATTAATTGGTAGAACTGAAGAATTCAATGAAAAATCACTTTCAATTCTAATTGAAATGTATCGAACATTTTTAGAAAAACTTCCATTAATATTACGTGATACATATTTAAATGTAAATGATTTAATTTTAAATTTAATACCGAACAAAATCAATCTTATCAATTTAGAATTCAATAGAAAATCTTGAACCATGGCTTCATAAAATTGAATATTATTTAAAAAATATTGATCAAATATTTTACAATCATATACAAACTATACTTCATTCAGCATGTTTGTTACATCATTTTTTTAATCATTTATCTGATTGTCTTTTTTTTAAAGATACACATACATCTGCAAATAATGATAGTCATATATTAGTTTTATTAAGAAAATGTTGCTATACATGGTTCAAATATATGTTTGTTGGTTCGTATTTTGTATATAAATTATTCAGGATAGTTACGATTTTTATTTATACCAAGTTTAATCTTGTCTAAGAATTTCCTAAATGGTTTTTTAAACTCTTTTTCATCTATCTTGAAAATTGCGTGAGCTACTCTTATATTTTTTCTAGGTTGTTTTACAACTGATTCGCTATTATTTGTTTGGGATCAATATTTAATTACTAGTGATATAGATAACTTTCATGATGAAATTCTACCAATTATTGCAACAGCTATAATTATAATATTAAAAGATTTACTAATAAAATGTAAAAAGGTTTATTATAATTATTTACATATGTATAAAGAAATATATATTTATGTTTTTCTTTCTATTAGGCATCAGAAATTGAAGAGATTTTACAGTATAAAACAAATACTATTGTAACACATCAATTACAATCATTTATTGATCAATTTTTTCTATCTGATTTTAAAATTCGAATAATGAAATCAGATATTGTATCAAATAATTCTCATACTAAAAGTTTGTAAAAGAAATCAAAATTTTCAATTGAAAATTATTTTTTTATTTTATTAGTTCATCAACAAATGAATAATAAATCAAAACAAGAATTGAATATAAAAGTTAATCCACTACATGATCTACTTCATACAATAGCACAAACATGTAATCGAGGTACTAATATGTAAATTCTAACTAAAGATAAGTTTAATTATCTCAATTGATCTATTTAGTAATGCATGGTCAAGGAAATAATAATACAATCTTGAATAAACAAACAAAAAATGATATATATATTCATAAATTTGATTTAAAAATGGCTGAACGAGATACTATTGGAAAAATATTAAGTATTGAAGAACGAAATGCATTGTCATATGAACAAAAAAAAATATATAATCAACAAAAATTCCAAGCTGTTAATAAACGAATTCAAACTCGTTATATTTTTGAACATAAAATATTATTAGATAAAAATTGATAAATAGATAATCAGTTTTGTACAAGTTTTAAATTTTATAATCTGTAAGAAAAAAAAATGTATTGATAGATATCAAAGATGTTAACTAAGTGACGATAAGAATGGTAATTTAGAATAAATTTTAGATAATTTTTAGGCGGCTTACATTGTAAATAGAGCGGTATATGGTTATCTAATTATAGCTTTAACTATGTTCTTGATGTAATGATGATATATTAAGATGATAAATCTCCAATTTGATTTATGAGAAATATAGTTCTCTATAGTTTTTTTGTTTCAAATAAAAGAAAAAGATAAATTTATTGTAATTATACAATTTGATAGTCAACAGGTACCCATTGTTAACATAGGAAGTAGTATAAGAATTTTTTCTTCAAGCAACTTTCTATAAAAGACAAAATCTAGAATACTTTAAATTGGTACAAATTCGAAAGTAATTTGTCGCATACTATTAAGAACATTAGTTAATTTCGAAACAAATATCTTAACTTCTTATAACAATTGATCTAATAATACTTTTATTTTAGCATTAACATAAATCCTAGATCATTTGTCAAACTATCTGAAGAATTTGTCCAACAACTAACTAGTAAATTTCTGTAAAAAAAAGTGACAAAAAGTGGGCGAAGACTATTTCTGACAGTTGTCTTTCATCAAGATTTATAACCAGAAATATCCAGCATATATTAAGAAAATACATTTATCTTCCAAATTCTTTCTTTATCTATACTATTTCTGTACTCATTAAGACACAATAATACCAGTATTGTTTTTCATAAATCCATAACCGCACAAGACATACATTCTCATATATTGATCATAAGTATCATCTTGACATTTAATAATCCATCTCAAGTAATTAAATATTTAATCATTAGAGAAATAATCGAAAGCAACCATAATATTTTTTATTATCATATTTACTGTAAAATCTTATTTTTTTAAAATTACATGACATACATGTAGTATTAATAACAGTATTGACCAAAAAAAGAAAACGGAAAGTATCAAGCAATAAAAAACAAAAAAAAAAAAGAAAGAAAGATTCAGATGGATATATCATACAAAAATAGACGCAACATTCTATACATATGAGAACAAAGAAAAAAATAAACAGTTATTCATTGATCTTTGAATTGTTATTAACTACCACTATCATCACCAGTAATAATTATCGATGGAGATCCAATCGTTATAGTATTATCTTTTCGATTAGATGATATTGATTGTGAATTTAATATTATTAAAGGTGATGTTGGATCACTACTATCATCTTCTTCTTCTTCTTGTTCAATATTTTCTGAAAGATGTATAGATGGATATTGATGTTGAGAATGTTTACGTATATTTGTTTGTAAAGAATTTTGATGACGTTGTTTATTTATTGGTGTTCGAGATTGTTTTTGTGTATTATTTATTGATGTTGTTTCTTCAAATGTTTTTGGTCGTATTCGATGATGATGATGATGACGTTTCGATATATTACGAGATGAATTATCATCATTTAATTTTTTCTTATCATCTAATAATGGATCATGCATAAGAAATTCATTAACAATACGATTTGTTTTTTCATCAATACTATAATCACGTGTTATTGGCATAGAATAAATAGGTGGACTATGACCTAAACTAGCCATAGCTGTATCACGTACCATACTAAATTTAAAACGAGATTTTGTTATACATGTTGGAAGAATTGAATATGTTGTTGGTTTATTTTTATTGATTGTTGTTGTTGTTGTTGTTGCTGCTGAAGGATTAATTACTGGTGTTTGAGTATCAAATGAAACTGAACCACGTTGTGAACGAAATGCTGCTGCTTGTGAAGTAGGCGTAGTAGATGATGTTGTTGTTGAAGATGGTGAACGTTGAAGAATATGACGAGAATTTTGTGTATTAGATAAATTTGGAGAAAGATGCTGTCGATTAGGATTAAGTGGTGAAGGAGAACTAGGTATACCATCAGTACTTGATGATAAACGAGTTGTATTAGATTTAATTTCATTTGATGATGGTATACATTCTTTTTTAGATAAATCTATGATAAAAATAGAAACATAGAGAAATTTTTTATTAATTCTTTTTTTTAATTTACTATCATTCTTTTGTAAAAATAAAATTTTTGATTCATCAGATTTTGTTCGACGAAGATCAGGATGTCGAACTTGTAATGATGATGAAGATTTTAGATTTATTTCATTAATCTAATTTAAGAAATACAAAAAAACTAAAATAAGAAGTTTTTATTAAAATTTTTACTTGACGAATTGTTGATTTATATTCATCAGTTTTTGAATGTGAAATACCAACATTTGATGAAGCATTTCGTTTATCTTTACTAAATTCTCGTCGTTTTTTACTTGCTGTTCGAATAAATGATGATGATGTAACAAGTTTATTACTATTATTATTTGTATTATTTGTATTTGATAATACAGAAAGATTCATTGGATTTGGTTTATAATATTCAACAATTGGAATATTTGTTGTTAAACTACGTTGTTGAATTTGATTTAACGGAATAAGATTATTATTTGTTTGATTAGATAAATCATCATCTAAATCTTTAACATCAATACTTCTTTGATTTAAACGTGATTCACCCATATAAATAACACTTTCAGCACCATCATGTGACATCCAATCTAAACTAAATGTACGATTTTGACTATTTTGACTTTCTAATGATTTATAACCACTATCATCTTGATGTGGAGATATTTGTGGTGATTGTTGTTGTTGTTGTTGTTGTTTATAAATAATTCGATTATTTATATCAGGTAAAGCATTTTCATTTCCAGATGATTCAATTGATGTAAATTGATCATTTGGTCCACGACTACTTGTATCTGATTGCATATCAAAATCAGTTTCAAGACTTCGTTCAAAACTTGAATTTTCACTTTTCGAATTAAAATTATTTAATAAACTTGAAAAATCTATTAGAGAACTTTTTCTATTATTATTATTATTATTATTATCATCATCATGATCATTTTGTTCATTCTTATTATTAAGTAATTGTTGTTCACGTCGAGCATTTGATTGATTAATACAACTACGACGTTTTTCAAATGTACGTCGAAGAGCTTGACGACGAACTTCAGGTGGTGGTAATAAAAGATTACATGAACTTTTACGCCGATATTGATATTTCGATAGATCATCATCACCAATATTATTAATATTTGTTATATTATTAGTATTGTTATTATGAATAGGCATTGCACCAGCTGAATCAATTGATGTTGATGTTAATAAATCTGATGAAAGTTCATCTGGTGAATTTCTATCTAATTTTTGTTGTTCTTCAATTTCATATGATTGACGTAATCGCCAAAGATCTTGTGATGCTATTGTTGCATCATTATCATGATCATTTATACTTTTTTGTTGAACAAGTGTTGCTTTACGACCTGTATTTCTTTGATATTCATCCTAAAAGAAAAAAAAAAAAGAATTTTTTTCTTATTATCTTAAGAAAATTAACCATTTCACTGCTTTCTCTTCGAGTTTGTAATCTAGATGCTTGAACAAGTTCAGTCATATCAGGAATTTTAATAACAATTGGTGGTGGAGCAATAGATGTACGATAATCATCAGCATATTCATAAGATTTTGTTCGACGATTAACTACATCCGGACGATTTGTACCTGGTCGTAAAAGATGAACAGCATCAAAACTACGTGATTGTTTATCATTTGTTGTATAATTTGCTGATGTTGAATGTTCAAGTGAACGAGAATGTTCATGATCTCGTTGTGAAATTGATAAACGTACTGTTGATGCTGGATCTAAAATAAATAAATTTTTTATTTTAAATTTTTTTTTTTGCTTTTTACTAAATGGATCAAGTGTTGCTGTAAGATCTTTTTTTTCAAGAATAATAGCAGCAGAATTTTTTCGACTTGTTGATGGTGATGGTATAGATAAATGTTGAGAATCTGTTAGTGTATTTGATAATGGATTTCCAATAACAGAAAGACTTGATCCACGTGGAGTATAATATATATCTTGTTGTGTTGATGTTGAAGGCGATAGTGTTGATGGTTGATTAGAACGATAAGCTAATGTAACATCAAAACTACTTTGACGATAAGGTGATAAAGAAGTTGATGATGGTGATGGACGTGTATCAACATTTAAAGAATGACCTTTTTCAAGACGTGGTGTATCAGATTTTCTATGAGACATTAATGATACATTTGAATTTTGTCGAACATAACAACGTGGATCAACTTGTAAATAAGATTGTTCATCATTCATTGTAATATCTCTATATATATGACTATATAAAATAAAAGAAAAAAAAAAGTAAGAAATATTTTTTTTTTCTAAATTTATTTACGAATCATTTTGTTGATTATGCGAAATTTGACTTGCACCACCTGATGAATGATAATCTGGTATAATTTTTTTTGAACTTGGTATTTGCCATTGATCTCTATTTAATTAAAAAAAAACCGAAAATTATTTTTTCTTTCTAATAAATTTACTCTGGTAATAAATATCGATCAAGTGGATTTGATCGACGTGGTTCAAGTGGAGAAAATCTTCGAATACCATGATGATATAAACGATTTGAATCAATTAATGATGATTGATTTAATGTTTCATATAAAAGTTTCATTTGTTCGGCTTCTCTAAAAAAAATTTTAAACAAAATATAAATGAAAAAAAAATATATTTTATTTAATTACCTCAAATTTTTTCGATTTAAACAATATTTGCATAATAATAAAATCGAAAAAACAATGAGAAGACCACCAACAATACCTGTTATAAGTACAATGAATGCCAGACTTCTATGATTAATATGTGGTCGTGTTCCCTACATATAAAATGAATTATTTCAATATGTTTTTTAATCTTTGATAGAACAAAAAGAAAAAGAAAAAATATTATTCATTACTCTTCACAATCAAACTAAATATTGACGTCATTTGTAGAATAGACAACAAAAAGAAAAACTAATTAATATGAGTATAGTATAGTTCTTATTTTTATGATTTTTTTACTCATCTATGGATGAATACTCACTTTCATTATTGATTCACGTCTAAAAAAAATTGTCGCCGTTCAATATTTGAAATGATGGCTAATGCCCTTGGTACTTTTCATTCATCATCATCATCATATTAAAATAGTTTAACAATAGAGAAAAAAAGTTTTTACAAAAAATATATATATATATATAATGACAACAATCGGAAAGAAAAATAAAATATATATTTTATCTGAAATTAACTTTAATAAAAAAACAAAAAAGATTTATTTAAATGAATAAATTTACTTATTATGCATTTTGTTAATGCATGAAAAATGATATGTCAACATAGGTTTACATGTGTCAAAGCTTGTATTATGTCAATGATCTTTAATTCAACTTCTTAGATGTAACGCTATTTAAAAAAAGAATCGAGATCTTTTTCCTGTTTCTTTCATTTCTTCTTTTTTTTTTTTCTTCGTCATCTTCTATTTCATTCTATTGTATTCCTCGAGGAGAGAGACTATAAGCAATGAATTTTCTTTATGTCACATCATTTAACAGCAGTCAAATTCTCATACTAGTAAGAACGAGAAATGTGATCAACAGGAGACTAAGATTAGTTTATGTGTACACATACAATGAAAAATAAAAAAAGGAAGAGACAAAAATATGAAACCATTTGGTAAATCATGATTTTACATAAAAATATTTTCGAATTATGCGCGTCAAAAGCATGACTTTATCTCGTGTATTCAAGCATACACGCAATGTTGATGTTCAATGATCTGTTATTATGATTACGTGCATGACACAATTACAATTCATTGCAAGACAGATACGACTGCTGTGTAATTATAAAATTCAATAGAAAACATAAAAAAAACATTAGAACTAATAGCTAAAAAAAAAAACTTATTTATACAATATATAAATGATGAAGATAAAGAAAAACAAAATGAATATTGAACATATTCTTATGGGATTTATTTCTAATTATTTAACAAATAATCAAAAATCTTATTCAACTAACCCTAAAAAAAATCCTGTTTTGTATTTCATGTATTAACTAAGATTATTTAACATGCATAAACATGATGACATACTAACGTAGTTTTTTGGAAGTTTGTTTATTTGAATACTAATAGACTGAGCGAGAGAATGACTATTTGATGTATTTTTGATGCGAAAGAAACTAAATGAACGAGTGTGTATATGAGTGACGGAATGAGTGCCTATGTCTTTTCATTCACAATAGCATTGTTATTGTTGTCATTGTTTTTCTGACATGCAACTATGATAAAGACATACGATAATAATAAACTCTTTTATATAAAATTTTACTTAAGATGAAACAACAAAAAAACAAATTGTGCAAAGGTCTATACATTATAGTAGAAAAGTACAAAAAAGAAATGTAGAGAGAGAGAGAGAGATCTTCCTTTATTCTTCTTTGATGACAAATACACTTTATCTATATTTTAT